>CAIGRB010151280.1:0-12344 GCA_903798255.1 Fraxinus quadrangulata
TATTATTAATAATTTAATTAATACTTGATTTTTGGTTAAATAAACTGTACACTTGATTTTTGATTTGGAAAACTTAATTACCATTTAATATATAATTTCAACTAATATTATTTCTCCTATAAAGCTGTAATAATTTTAATAGAACAATATTTTTAGTTACACAATAAGTTGGATTTCAACAACCCAGATTAGTAGGCTTCTGAGTTAATCCAATGAGTTGAATTCGTATAACATAATATGGTAAACTCACAATGGTCCATCATCAGTTTGTGGTGTCAAAATAAACAGGGTGACTCCAGCTCGGGATGACCCACACAATTAAAAAGGGGAAAAATTCACAAGTCAGACATTAAGTATAAACATTTCAACTTTCAGGTTTTAAGTTTCAAAATTCAAAACTCAGGTATTAATTAATTAAAAATAATTTATTACTTAAATATATTAAGGTCATAGTTATATGATTAATGATCACATGTATGTAATTATAGGTCACAACGTCACATATTATCAAATTAATTGGTTACATATTATTTCATTGATCACAAATCAAAAAATTTATATATTATAATTTATTTTTCAGTCACAAATTATTTTTCACTTAAAATTATCAAATTTTTAGGTCTCAATTAAATAGTTGATCACATACATCAAATAGTTGGTTACATACCACTACTACCAACACTACAGCCACGGTCACTTGCGACCACCCTCACCCCGCTATCGTCACCACCACTATAACAGTACCATAACACCACCACCACTAGATCAAATCCACTTTCAACAAAAACCACCACAACCGCCATTATCAGATCTCCGTCACCTTCACCACCAACAACCACTCACATATTAACTATTTAATAGGTCACAAATGCCGACCCCCTCCAATAGAAACATACAGCCACCACCACCATTCTGCAACCCACCACAACAACCTACACCACTACCATCGCACCACCACTACTAAACAACCACCAACATCACTACCACATCACTACCACCAGCACTACCACTAAAAACAATCATTTGCAAACGAAAAACAAGTAAACCACCAACAACCAAAAAAACCCTGGCTATGCAGATCAGATCGGAAGAGAAAGAAATAACACTCAAAATCCCCAAACCTCTCCCACAAACTTAAGGATGTGATTTGATGTTGTTTTAGTTATTTATATGGGATTTTCCGAATCCATTTATTTGTATTGTTTATTTAATGCTTTCAATTAACTGGCTACTAATTGAATGATTAGATGTTAGTCAATTTCGAAATTCGAGAGATGAAGTTAATTGCAGTCACAACAATAACACAATCTAAATTTTATGGATTTCAAGAGAAAGTGTACAATCTATGAAACTTGTTCTATCTAACCTTGATAGATTTTGATTTTAATGTGAAATAGATATATTGGAATTAATTTATAGGATTAAGTTTTACCCAGCACTAGAAAGATGGGGGTAGAATTACATTAGATATTTTGCTTATAAACGTGAAAAATCAATTAAAGATAACAAGGTTTTTGAAACTCATGTTTGATTGTTGGGTGAAATCATACCCTAGATTCTCCTATATTGATTAATTCATATAGACTGCATTTATTCGTTGAATTTGACGCGATCATCCCTAGTTTAGATAAAACTTTGATTCAAAAATTCATTCATCTGGATAAAATAGAGGCTGCACAATTATAGTACCTAATAAAATAATTGAATATCAATCTTATGTGTTCGACACTCTAACTCCATTCATATATTATAAAACTTGACACCGTATATTTGCGGTATAATTATGTTACACTATTATCCTTTTGAATGATATTCCTGATAGTTATAAGGATGTCAAGAATGCAATCAAATATGAGACGGTGACTCTTTCATCCAATATAGTCATCAATTCCTTAAAGGCTAAGGAAAGTGAAATGAAAGTTGAAAGAAATGAGAGAAAAGCAGGAGAGATTCACCATAGGAGAGGTAGATCTCGGTCTAGGGGTGGAGATGGGCAAAATAGTGGTGGCAAGAAAAATTGGAAAGGTAGGTCTAAGTCACATCAGAAGACAAAGGAGAGACAATGTTATGATTGCGGAAAACTAGGGCATTTTATTAGTGAGTACCTTGAAGAAAAAAACAAGTTGAGAGATCAAATGGGTTGTGAACCCAGTGAGATAAACATTGTTGTCTTGAAAGATAATCCTGGTGAGGTTTACATGCTTCTAAACACTGACCCAGCCAAAATAAACCTGTTTATGAACTCCCATATGCATGAGTGAATTCTTGACTCCTGTGTTTCTTTTCATGTCACTTCAAAAAATAAAATGTGGTTTGATAATTTGTATGAGTCTGATCACGGTCATATTTTTGTATAGGGTGGAGTCACATGTAAGATCACTGGCATGGGTTGTGTGATTGTCAGATTTGATAGTAATTTTGTGCACACACTGAAATAGGTTAGGTATATTCCACATAAGAGTAGGAACCCAATTTCTGTGGGAAAGTTATAGTGTGTAGGTTTCACTGGTACTCTTAGTGAGGGTGTAATGAAAATTTGTAAGGGAGCACTTGGAGCCTTTAAGGCTACTAGAAGAAATGACATATATATTACATATACTGAGGTGATGGGTGGTTTAAATTCCACTATCACTGACACTAATCACACATAGAAGTGGTACAATATATTACATATATATTACACATACTGAGGTGATGGGTGGTTTAAATTCCACTATCACTGACACTAATCACACATAGAAGTGGCATAATATGTTAGCTCACATTAGTGTTAAGGGACTTAAGTTTCTTAACGATAAGGGTATGTTTGGTAGGGATCAAGTGTTTGACTTGCCATTTTGCGATCATTGTGTGCTTGGTAAATATCATAGGATGTCATTTGCATCTAGCACATACAAGACATTTGGAGTGTTAGAATACATGCATACTGATTTGTGGGATCCATGGAGCAATCTCACTTTTCGGGGCAACAAATATTTTCTGTCTATTATTGATGATTTTTCTAGACATGTGTGGGTTTACTTGTTTAAAGATCAATCTGAGACTTTCGTGAATTTTAAAAATTGGAAAGTTAAGGTGGAGAACCAAACACATAAAATGGTAAAATATTTGTGTATTGATAACGATATTGAGTTTTGCCATATTGAATTTGATAATTTGTGTAATGAATCTGGCATTACTAAACATAAGACTGTGCCTTATATTTCCCAGCAAAATGGGGTTAATGAAATGATGAATCGTACTTTGCTTGATAAAGTTAGATGCATGATGTTGAGTTATGGTATCCAAAGAGCTGTTATGACTGCATGTTGTTTGATTAATATGACTCCATCTATTGGTTTAAATGGTGATACATCATACGAAATTTAGTATGGTAAATGTGTCGATTATTCTATATTTAGAACTTTTGCTTGTGCTGCTTTATCATATTAATGTGAGGGAAAACTTGAACCTAGAGCTTGGAAGTGGGTCTTCTTAGGCTATCCCAAAGGTGTTAAGGGACATACGTTATAGGATATAAGCCATAAGGGTGTGATAATTTTCATAAGTCGTGATATTACATTTAAAGAGTCTGAAATCACGTGTCTAAAATCAGAAAATGACACATTGAGAGAAAAACAGCAAGAAAACATTAGTAACGAAGAAAACATAAGTAACATGATATTACATTTAATGAGTTTGAGATGCATTGAGTTGAGAGTGAGGAACAACTAGAAACTGTTAGGGAAGAGTCCCCAATTGAGATGAAGCAAGTAAGTATCCACATCCCCAATATCTTGAGTGAGGTGGAGACTGATACACAAAATCAGCAAAATATAGGTGGTGATGAGGAGATTATAGAAGACAATCCCATTGACTAAGACCCTCTAGTTGACTATCAATTGGCTAGAGATAGAAAGAGGAGACTACTTAAGGAATCCCGGAGATTGTCTGAATATACCATAGCTGACACTAGTTACCAAGAACTAGTAGATAGGGAGCCCATGAAATATAAAGCTAGATTGGTAACTAAGGGGTACATATAGAAAGAAGGGATAGATTGCAATGAGATCTTTTATTCCGTTGTTATGTATACCACTATTAGAGTCATACTTGTTTTTGTTGCTTAACATGACAAGGAATTTGAACAACTTGATGTCAAAACTGTTTTTTTTTTTTTCGCATGGTGACCTTGATGAAAACATATAAATGCGTCAACTTGAAAGCTTCAAAAGTAAGTCTAATCTTGATTATGTGTGTTTTTTTTTTTTAAAATAAAAAATCTCTGTATGGGCTAAAACAGTTGCCACGTAGGTGGTATAAGAAATTTGATTCTTATGTGCTTTCAATTGGTTTCAAGAGGAGTGAGTTTGACCATTGCTTGTATTACTTGAACCACAACACTAATGAAGAGTGTCTATATTTTTTACTTTATGTGGACAACATGTTATTCATTGAGGTTAACCGGGATAGGTCAAAATCTTGCTTGTATACGCATCAAACTTCTTATGTGCTTAAAATTTTGAAGAAATTTGGTTTGTTTGACTGTAAACCTGCTTCCGTGCTTCTTGAAAACCGTTTTATACTGTTTAAATACCAATCGCCTGCTAATGAAAATGATTTATGAATAAAGTACCTTATTCTAATGTATTGGTTCTGTTACATACCTTATGGTTTGTACTAGACCCGACTTGGCTTTCACTGTGAGTATGTTAAATAGTTACATGCTAATCCTGGTCCCAAACATTAAAAAGCGTTAAAGTGGTTGCTTAGGTACTTGAAGGGTACCTTTAATGTGGGTTAGTTTATAAATCTATAATGAGGGTGTAAAAATTAAATGTTTCATAAATGCTAAATATAATGATGATAGAGATAATAGGAAATCTACTTTCTCTTATATGTTTACTTTGTGTGACTTTTGTGTGAGTCTCAACTCCAACACATATTTGCTTTATCTACCATTGAATTTGAGTATATTGCTGCTATAGAAGCTATTAAAGAAGCTCTCTGGTTTAGAGCCTTGCTTAATTAACTAGGAATTTTAAGTGACAATGTGCTAGTATACTCTAATAGTCAATATGCTATTCATCTAAGTAAAAATCTTGTGTTTCATGAACGCACTAAATATATAGATGTTAGACTGCATTTTATTAGAGATGTAGTATCTCAAAATTTGAGAAAGTGTATTCAGATTATAACCCTGCAGATATGGGCACTAAAGTGCTACTCCTGGTAAAGTTTAGAAGTATTCTTACACTTCTAAATATGGGTAAAGGTATGTGTTTTTCCTTTTTTTTCTTTGCATGTGTATTTGACATCAAATTGGAGTTTTTTTTGGTATTTGATACCTAATAAACCTGGGTATTGATGAAAAATCGAGTCGAATTTAATTCAATAGGCTCAATGCCTATTATTGAATATGGATAACCCAAGGTAACAACTGGTGGCTCATGGAACCGATATGGACCTAGAATCCCACAAGAGATTATTAGGGGCGAGTAGGGCTCGACCCACTTATTTACTTGGCCCACCCAGGTTTGTGACCTAAGTGAGTCTTTATATTTGGTTTTTTCTCTACCTTCCTCACACGGCACTCGTGCTTTGTTTTCTGCTCTCTGACCATGCGTCTCTTTGTGATTCTTATGCAATTCTTTGAGCCTTCTCCTCTGTTCCTTGCTGTTGTGGATGGCCGACAACTAGACCCTGTGGTTGAGCCCATGTTTCCCACATTTTCTGCCATTGCTTTCGGCACACTTGTTGATGCCAGTTCTACGTTACTCTTTTGCGACGACTTCTTGGTGTTTGGTGGGATTCTTTTAGGTCTACTCGTTGTGGAGATACTTGTTACCTTGGGTTGGTTATTCGAAGCCCCGATTGATCGACTCATCATCAAAGCTTAGATTGTAAAGGGTTGTTTGATTCTTTCAATTCATTTGTGTTATTTCGATTTCTGTATTATTGTATTGATGTTTAACTAACTGTTTTACTATCTATACTTTCTAGGAATTGCATTTCCACTGAAGAAACGATATAATCAAATCGAATAACTATATTTATTTGTTATAAAATTCAAAGTTAAGAAAATACCGATCTTTTATTAGAGCAAAAAATAAGACATTCTTTGTAAACTCAATTGGCTAGAATTTCTTCATTTTTTTTTTAATTGGAAAAAATTATTTTTCTACCTCAACCCTCCTAGAGATTTATGAGTAGAAAGAGAAATAAATTTTGCTAACTCAATTTATTAGAATTTCGTGTAGATAACGTGTTATAAAATTAAAAAGAAAGATAAGAATAAGAAAATAAATAAGTGAATGGTCGATAGTCAAAATTCAAGTATGTATTTTATTAATAACCAAATTCCATATTTATAGATTACAATTAAAGATGTATGTCGGAGTATAATTATCATTCACAAATATTATAATTTTCATAATATATTTCTTTTTTTCTTTTCATAATTAGTTTTTTATGAACCAGACAGAATTTTAGTCAAACTGTTGTAAAGAAATTCCTCAAACCCCTTAAAGCAAAGAACACAAAGGAAGCGATAAAAACAAGTATGAAAAGATAAAACATAAAAAATTAAATATATTTCAACTAACTGTCGATGGTTATGTAAAGATAATTAATGAGCACAAAAACATTCATAGTACAATATTTTCTTGATTTTTTGACTTTTCCATACGTAAAATTAAAAAATTAAACAAACATTGCAAACGTACGTGCGTTCTAGGCTCTCTCTCTCTCTTTCTGCATATGAAAGAGAGAGAATTATCAAAATCTATTTAAACTTTTATTTCAATTCCCATCAAATAAGGGGCTAAAAATAAATAGCGGTATTCTAAAAAGAGTAAAGCGTGATTAGACGTGGAGTCCAAGTTTCAACCTTTGCAAACCTATGCGAGGTCCAGACATAAAAAAATATTTTCTTATTTTAAAATTATTTTAAGATTTTTTATCATTCTATAGTTTAATAATTAAAATAATACATGTTATACATTTACGATTATAAAATACTATATTTACTTAATTATTTTTACAATTAGTCATTTTTATAATTTTCAAGTTTTTGAAATGTAAAAGCTAGACTATTTTTCTAGCGTATTTTTATTTTTGATTTTTGTACAAATAAAGTTATTTAAATACTTGAAACTAAAGTCAAATAAAAGGCTTTAAAATAAAGGAAAAAAAATAATAAATAAAAATTAATAAAATGCCGATCTCTTAATTTCAGTCTTACTATCAAGGCGTGACATTTTACCCATGTCTCGGACCTAAACACTGTCTAAATGCATTTTTTAGAACACTGATATATAGTAAGTAGAGATTATATATAAATTATAATAAATTGACAAGTGATAAACATATTTGAAAGAATTAAACTTCTTTGCAAGAAAGAAGTTGACACTCTTGTTGAGTTATACTCATATGGGAGTGAGTCTCATATGGGATCTATGTGAATAAAAAAGGTCAAAAGAAATTCTCCCCTCCCTCCTATGGGAAGTATGACACCCTCATTGGCAGCATAGCAGGGTTTTACTTGAAATACAGCATATCATCGTGTGCAGATATAGTCTTTTCAAATAGAACAGATTTTTCCAATCAATCATGTCATTTGTCATGGTTTCCCTAATCATCTGTTTCGACCTCCTCGTTTCCCTACTAATGAATTTTGTTGTCCTATGTTTTTGTGCATCTTTAATTGACTTCTACGTGCACATTTTTTTTGGCTGACTTACAACCGTTAAGGATCAAATGGGATGAGCCGAGCTATATTTTCTTGTGCGAGCCTCTTGCCAATTTGCATGAGTTGGCTCACTCACTCGGGAGGTGGAAAATTAAATTGTCAATGAAATTTTAAAAATAATAAAAACAAAGTGATGAACGACCAACTCGCGAGATGACTCGTTCATCCCAAAGCGAGCCCGTGGAACGAATCAAACCACAAATCTTTGAAACGAGCTAGTTCATGCTCAACCCGATCCATTAACACTACTAACAAATGTTAATAAATTATCACTCCTTACTCTCTGACCCCAAAACCATGTCATCCAGTCTCGATTTCTCTATTCTTTCCTCCTGGATTTTGTCGCATAAGTTTTTACTTTTTAATTGACCTTCATTTGTCTTTTTCATTAACATATAACTTTTGTGACATGCGATGGGTCAATACTGCGCTAACTACACGTCTAGTGCAAACAAGAAGAAAAAAGGATCCTAAGGTTTATTTTTTCTTTTATTTTTTTTTCTGTTAATTAAAATAAGCAAATGTAAACATATTTCCTAATCCGTGTATGACCTATTTTTGTATAATAAAGAAACTTCCCATTGGCCAGCCAAATTAACTCATAATAGATATAAAATTTATGAAAATTGCAAATTTCAATTTCCAAATGGGCTAATTCTGGCTCAAATAATAATTAAAATTCCAATATTCTCTTCTACCGAATTGTCCTCTTCATTTAAAGAAAGTAATATACATAAATTGAGTGCCACTCAAGAACGGATATTTATGATTTTTTTTAATTAGAGGCTTAGGCAGTCATCAATTCAAGTACATAACTAAAAACTTAATTTACACAAAAATCAGATATTAATTAAATCATAAATAATTAAATATATATTTTATTAATTACATATATTATGGTCACAATTATGTATTTATAGGTCATAATTTATTTATCGATTTCAAATTTTACAGATCACAACTTATTTCAAGATCACAAATCATAAATTTTATAGGTCAAAACTTATTTCACGACCATAAATTATCAAATTAATTGATCACAATTTACTAAATTCTGAGTCACAATTATAAATTTAGTCACAATCACACATTTTTGTTGGTCACATATTATTTGCTAGTCACAAACACTCTTTCCCCCACTACCACCACCCCGCCACCATGAGTACAACAGTCTCAAGAACCACCACCACCTCACCAGCATCACCATAGCACCTGCAAAACCACCTCACCACCACCGTACAACCACAATGCGCCACCGCATCCACATCACACCACTATCGCACTACACAAAATACCATCAGCTACCACAACCCACGACTCCATTGGCCATGAAACATATCAAAATGAGTAATTAAAAAAGAAAAGATCTGCAATGAAGGAGGGGCACCATCAAAGTTATATCACCGCCACATCCTAGTCACAATCGAGCGACGCCATGAGCATTTTCCCGACAAGCAGTGGTCACAGTCCACTTTGCGCGACGGTGGCATGTGACAACTGTGTTGTCACATCGACGGAGAGTGGAAAAGGTGAGGAGGAGAGAGAGAGAAATGAAAATGTTTTAGAGTTTGAAATTGGGTGGTTGAGTGTTTTGGTGCGTGGTGAGTTTGTAGATTTATTTAACTTTATAATATTATTATTAATATTTAAAAATTAAATTATCATTCGATTTTTATATAAAAAAAACTTTAAATCTGAATTTTGAAATTGAAACTTAAAATATCTAGTTAGGTGTAATTTCCACAAGTATAAAATTGGATTAAAATCAATTATATTCGACTAAGTTGGTAGGTCGTTATAAACTAACACTATCGAGTTTGATTGTCTAGCCCCGTTTCTCCTCGTTATCACTTAGGGTGATGCTTCCTTTGAAACGAACTCTTCCATAATAGCCGATTTGTGAACTAGTATTCATTTTCAATACGAGACAATGTCTTCGGGACAAGAATGGTCTAAAGAGTATACCCATTACCAATCCATCTTTGTAGCTGCTATAGCGATGGCTTCGAGAGGTTCACCGCTTGCATCGATGCTGACCTGGCCTTTTACCTACACAATTATTATTCCTAAAGCACACTGCCCTTAATCCAGCTACAACGATATTAAAGTAGGATGAGGATGACAATGAGGATTTACTCACTGATGAAGACGTCATAAGTTAAGATGAGGTGGAACAACAACTATAGTCGGGCATGTGCTCACCTTGTCGTTCAACCTAGAATCCAATTTATTCTTTTATGCCGAGTTGTAGAAATATCGATTCAATCGAAAGGCTAGGAATCATCTTCTCATATGCATACATTACTACAACTAATACCTAAATCAAGGGCAAGAATTAGATCATCTTGATTTGATTGGCCAAGAAAGCTTTAGCGGGAAGAAATAGGTCAATTCATTTTTCGACGCATTCGTACCTCGTGTTTTTGGTAGAGTCTTGTACCATACTTCGAGAATGAGACGGTTCGGATGAACTTTAAGTCATTTGGGTGAAAGATTCTTTTTCTAATCCTGTAGAGAGGCCTAGAATAATTTTTTAAGAACAATAAAACAATTTGAATCATCGTAAATAAAGACATCATGCCTTAGAAAGCGATGAAATCAAGGGTTTGGTCAATATTTATTCCTATTTGTAAGGACCCCGACATTGCCTCAAGGAAAATAGAAAGACTCTTAAGGGCTAGCAGGGCTTACAAGAGCTTATAAAATTTCACCTATGTGGTAACTCACATTCAACAATTAAGAGTCTTTTTTCTCGTCTCCTTATTTGGAATTACATTGTTATCCATTTCCCACCCTAGTCATCCTTCCACCAATTTTTATACGAGGTTTGATGGAATTAAAAAACATTACGTTATATACTATAATTTTGGATAGCACAGAATTCAATAGGGAGAGAGTCACTTTTCTTAATAATGCCTAAAAAGCCCTATAGTCCTTCAGACTAAGGCGTGACCATAGGATTTGTGAGTCTCGGAATGAGTTAAGACGAGATGTAGGGTCCAGTCTGGTATGGATCACTATACCATCTTTGTTTTATTTATCTTAGGCGAACTGCTTAGTAAAGCAAACTGAGGTCATAGACTGGGGTAGACAAACTCTCTTAGATTGTGATAACTTTCTTCAACCAGATCATTAAAGTCGAGATCAGATGCATGAAAACGAAGAGCTTCGACAAAAAATATTGGATGGGGAAGAAAAAAGGGGAAAAGTCAAGTCTAAGCGTATATGGCATGAAAATAAAATCTAATTTCGGTAAGATTTGATTTAAATCATAGTTCATATTCAAGTTGGTTCGATGAGGGCGACCGTGAAAGTCACCAAATGGGTCAGTCTTTTCCTTAAGTTTGTCCCAAATTTGAAATATAAAAGGCATGGGAGGACGTTGCAGATGTCTAGAGCAGATACGAATTCTACTATTTTAAGACTATAAGACAATTGAAAAACACCCGGACTAGGGCATGTCGTGAAGGAAGCACACTGGATGAGCGTGCTTCAACCATGTCTCTGGGTCACCATTGAATGTAAATATCATGAATGCAAGGTGTAGGACACGAGGTCGAGAAACCCGGGTAACCACTCCCTTATCTGCTAATCACTAGCACATCCAGGGCCCCTATGCCCAGCTCAGTTGGAGAAGCCTAGCCATATTTGAGAAGTGCTAAATCGGTTCGAATAGACTTCATTCAAGAATGTCGTCACCTTTGGAATAAATAAGTAAAACGAAAGAAGAGACATTTATTGCTCGGTGCCTAAAGTGCACTATCTTCCGCTTCAACAAATGAGAATTTTCGATAGAACCGGTGAACCATGTGAGTTAGTTAGATATGTGGGATAAAGGGCTCGTAGTACCTGCTAATGCAGCTATGCTGTGGAAGGGGAATAGCCTAAATCGACCCCTCTTTCTTTCTTTTTTTCAAAGAAAAAAAAACAGCACTAGGAGACTTTTATGTCAATAAAACTAAGCAGCTACTGACCGTTCTGACGTGCCCTTGACCTATCTTGATTAAAACCAAAAACCTAACTAAAGTGGAGCCTAGTTTAAGTTGTCAATCAAATGATGGAACGGAAAATATAACCACTAACAGGGATATGGATTGAGTCTCACTCAATAAAGAGAGTTGTAGATTTCTAAGATCGTGATAGAGTTAACTTTAGATTAGAATCTTAGTAAAGGCACGTTAGCACATCCATTTTCTTGCTCTATAAGGACGTTTAGAAAGGGCTTTTTCATCAGAATGGGCAGGTTTGGATCCTTATTTATAAAAAATATATAAAAGGCATTTCCTTTCAAATGACAATTGTCTCTTACTGCTACGAGGGCATTGTACAAAACCAAATCGTCCCCCGTCCGATCAAGTATCAATTGTTTCGTTGGTAGGCCCATTTAGGTTAGGGACATTGTCTCTCAATTTTTACCAACCTTCGGTGTGTAATTGATATGTTGCTAGCTAGAAATCAGTCGAATGCTGTCAATTTCTTATTCATTCATGGCGCTCTGCTGGTGCTACTTTCTCATCTCAAACTAGAACAACTCTAAATGTTAGGGAAGACCACATGAGTAAACCAACTGAAGGGACTTGACTTAAAGCTTAGCCTATCATGAGAATCAAAATCC
>CAIGRB010151280.1:16571-39284 GCA_903798255.1 Fraxinus quadrangulata
TATAAATTTTTAATAATAATAATAATTATTATTATTACATCGGTTCTTTCTCTATATAATAATTTATCTTTTCTCTCTCGTCTCTTCACTCGCTCTCGCCACTCTCTCTAATCTCGCTTGATCCCCAAATTGGGTTGATCCCACCATTGTCGACTCCTCATTGGTGCCCAATCACCCATCCGCCTCTATCCCGCCTACTTTCATCATCTAATTTGGGTTAGCTACACCACGACCCATTGAAAGCAACGAAAAGTTCTCGCCATTTTTGTGTTGGTATGTGAAGAGAAAATCAATGGAAACCTAGTGGAAGAGCGAATAAGCATGAACATTTCTAATTTTTCAATCCCACTATCAAATTTTCAATCGATATCTACTTATATTTCACCAAAATCTCTGTATATTTTTCCTTCCGATTCCATGACCAACTACTTCACAGTTATAAATCATCTAAATCCTTTTGTTTTTAGATATGATTTTGCTAAAAAGTTAATTTTGAGAGAGATAGTAGACCAGTATGTACTGGTATTAAAAGAGTTAAAATTAAGGCCTCCAATGCTTCTTCCAATCCGAGTTGCAACCCAGTGGAAAGCGACATCAAGTCAGTGTAGTAGCTATTCGAGGTACATTTTGGCTTTAATATAAACCAAAGTGATTTTCACTATATGTCACTTTCCGGTTTGGTTGAAGAAGAAAATAATTTTCTTACATTTTCTCAAGAAAAAAGACATTTTAAAGTAAGGTCAAAATTGCAAGCTAAAAGAGGCGGAAGAGGTGGTGGTAGTGTTGGTGACAACAGACCTAGTAGAGAATTTAGTGGCGGAGGTAGTGGTGGTTACACATCAATGTCCACGTGTCACATATCAAATTGAACTGATCACAAATTGATTTATGTTCACAAGTCACAAGTCACACTTACATGTTATATATGTCACATATCAATGTCAACTGGTTGCAAATCATGTCACATGTCTTTGTGCATTGATAACAGGTCACAAATGCAAGTTCACACATCAAATTTCATATGTTACAAGTCACAGGTCATTTTTGCATAGGCCACAGAACAATGTTCGTCACAAATCACTAATTTATGTTCAGAGGTTACAATTCACAAGTCACATGTCATATTGTATAAGTCACAAATCAATGTCAACATGTCACAAATCAAAATCAACTAGTCATAGATCATATGTCACAAGTCTATATGCACTGATAACAAGTCCTATATTCAAGTTCATAGGTCACACTTCATATGTTACAAGTCTTTGTAGCGGATATGTGGCTAAAAGCTTTGCTGTATAATTCAAATATTTTTTTTTTAAAGAATTAGTGTTTTCCTTAAACGAGCCAAAACTATAAGCTTTAGAAAAAGAGGAAATTACACCTACAACTATTTTTTAACTTTCCATTTCAATAATAAATTGCAAAGATTTTTCTTTTAAAAATCAGGTGCACTTTATTTCCCACCAACACCTACCCACTCGTTGAAAATATCTCACGCTTTTCTACATCTCGAGACCCTCTCTTTCTCTTACACATACGAACACAAATATATACAATCTCTTGCCCACCCACACTACCCTACTCTTACCAACACCAACTCCAACCATCGCCAATCTGACCACTACAAAAATTAAATTTGTTTACATGTAGCGGGAAACGGCAACAATCGATAAATGAATTAGCATTGCATTGTCCTTCATTCGATCCTATCCATAATAATAAATAGTCCCATCTTTCTTAGTACTTGAAAAAATCATATGATTCACACAAATTTTCATTCTCCCATTCACAATCCTAAAATAAGAAATTATAGTGACCAGTACAATCCCACTTCCACAATTGCGCCCTCTATCATCTTCTTCACCAGAAATTTGCCATTTTAGAAATAAAATGTGTCCCATCAATTTTCCAAGGAAGTTGGTTTTAGAGCAATAGTGATAACAATAGCAGTAATTACACGTCTTATTCTTCTGCTTGTTCTTCATCATCTGCTGAATGAGATTGCAATAGTTGAACACATCATTTTTTGGTGACGACAGTAGCGACTTTGGTCGGAAAAAAAACTGGAGCAGAAAAAGCGTTTATGAGGCATTTTAGTGGAGATATTTATAGAATGCTAAGTGGAGTGAAAGGCATTTTCCATGAGATGGGAAATAAGAAATGATCTCTCCAACACATAAATGGCTGGGAGTTCACGTTCTCATCATCTTTGGTAAAATCAAGTCCACTGCGAATGGCAGGTCGTGGAGTTGAGTTGGAGGAGGAGGTAGAGGCGGTGGTAATGGATTTGAGGTGGCATCGACGGTGATGACGATTTGGGTGGTTCTGGTTGTGAAATGGGTTGGGTTAAGATGAAGAGTGATTGTCATCAATTAATTTGGTAATTGTAACCGATAAATAAAGGAAAATGTTTGTTGTATATCATCATTTATATAATTTTTTATAGATTGATGAGGTGTTGAAAAGAAAATGGGAAGTTTTTTCTCAATCAAATATCGTCACATCAAATATTAGTTGTGATATGTAGCATAACCGTATTTATTTTGCTATTGAAATTAATAAAAATAATTATATTCACATCATATTTTCATTTATGAGACTATATTTTAATTGCACTTAAGGTTCTTAATCTTTGTTCATTATAGCACTTATGTCCCTAATAATTTTGCATGTCATTCTTAACCTCAAACTTTCCATTAATTAACACATTTTGTATTTTGATAACGGTTTTATGTTCAAAAGTCAGTTGAAATGGCGTAATACAACTTCTTTTCCATCTTATTTTTTGAAAAATAAAAAAAATGCGAAAAAAAATATTTTTCCCTATTTNATATATATATATATATACACACACACACACCTCATGAATGCAGCATAGCAACAAATGTTAAAAAATGAATGAAAGCAATAAATAGGTAAGTACTACTTCCCATACAAAGAAAGTAAATACAAATGAAAACTAGTCTATAAACCTATAAAGTTGGACAATTCATGCCTGTTAATCTGCACAAATACCCTAATTTGTCGAAGTAGGTTGAGTAGTTTATACTCCTGATATTGACGCTGGTCCCAACCCGCTGAAGCAACGAGTCTACAACCTGGTTTCTCTCTCTGTAGATGTGGAAAATTGTGTCTTTGTCGAATGAGGTGAGGTCTCTGATCTGTCCAAGAATGCTCTGAATTGTCCATGGTTCTCCACACTTGGTGATGCAGTGAATAGCTACAATCAAATCTGCCTTAATCCAAATAGCTGAAATACCAAGTCCTCTGGCTAGTAGAATTTCATCCAGTGTAACTCTGAGCTCGGCTTCTAAAATCAAATATACGCCATATGATGATGAAAATTCCCTGATGTTGTGCCATGTATAGTCCTTAAGGATGTCCCCCATCACTCGTAAATCCATCCTTGGTGCATCTATCAATGTTGACCTAATAACATCCCACTAGTGGAGTGTGCCTCATAACAAAAACATGTGGTTATAGGGGACGAAGAGTAATAGAAATACCGAAGAGATGTAAAAGACTCAAATCCCTCGCCAATACAAAACACTAAACAATCCTCATGTGTAAAGAAAAGAGATCATGTAGTAGACTCTCCAGATGATACGTCTGGGTACCATTTACTTCTCGTTATTCTTCTCAGTCTATATAAACCAGAATACTAGTAGATGAATAACAATGAGAATATGTCCACATCGTATATATTGTCTAGAATAACGCTATCTCTAGAATCTCTATCGACGCTCTCTCCTAATGTATATACTTGAAAATTGCCCACAAAATGATGCTACACCTGTCAGAGATGCTGCTGCCAGTGAAAAGGTGACTAATGGTCTCAGTCAGCGAACAACAGTGACATCGATAGGCCAAATGACATCCAATGTGCCTCTATATAACATCTACTGGAATCAGATCTTATTGTAGTCTTCAGAAGAAGAATGAGACTGTGATAGGGAAAATGGAGTTCCATAGTAAGCGATGAGTCCTGAGGTTGTCTACCTAACCGGACTAGCTGTCATGCTGACTTGATAGCAAAGCTACCATCTAATGTGTCCCTCCAAACAATGCGATCTGGTACCTCTGCACATAACGGAATAGTCTCAATCTTCTCCGCCATAAGAGGTAGGAGAGTCTGTAATAATCGTCCAAAATCTCACCTAGTGCCATGGAAAAAGTCTTTCACCCTTGTAGATGTATGCTGTCTATATCGAAATAAGGATGTCAATGTAGAATCTCCCATCCAAAATTATGCTAGAAGAATCATAAAGAAAATTCATCTTGGTCCTCTTAAATATGGGAATCCCCAAATAAGTGAATGATTACTGCTGAAGCCTAAACCCAATCAAGAACACAAGTCTCTCGATCTAAATATTTGATACCCGTCTAGGTAATATAAGATCACTTATGTCTCTATTCAGCGACTAGCTAGAGACCTTCTCGTAATGATCCAAACAGTCGAGGACCCTCCTGATACAAATTTGACGAAAAAAGTTAAAAAAATAATTCTTACAATGAGTAAATATTGAAGATCTTGACTGTAATTAAACTATAGTGTATCAAATAAAAATTATGGTAGCAATATAACCATGAAATTGATAAAGACTTAAAATTGTTAAATTATAGCTTCCTCCCCATTCCTTGTCAATGCTCATAGATTTTTCCCTCATTGTGAAATAGTACACCTGAACCAATAATATTTAGACAGGGCAAGGAATTTTTTTAACCGCAAAATATATAATTACAGATGTTTCAAAATATAATTTCAAAAATAAGGAAACCCATAGTAAAATTTCAAAAATCAAGTGGTCACATTTTGTGACATATAATTTAATTAAATACACCACGGTTACATACTAGTCATAATTCAAACGTTTTCAAAGACCACAAATTATTTATCGATTATAAATTACAAAATTAATTGATCACAATTATATGCTTAGTCTCAAATTACACATACGTTATGGTCAGAAGTTATTTATTTAATGATGATGTATAACAAACTTTTTCCAAAAAAAGTGCATTTTTGTAATTTGATCCAAAATGACTCGAGTACACTTACGGCTTATCAATTTTTCTCAAACTTTTTATGGAAAAATTATATATAAAAAAAAAAGATTTCAATAATGTGTGTGTGTGTGTGTGTGTGTTTATTTCTTTATTTATGAGTTGTTTATGAACGAGAAGGAATTTAAGTCAAATAGTTGGGGGAAATGACAAAAATCCAGCAGTGAATAGAACGTACAAGAAAAATAAAAATGAGTAAACGAGAGAGAGTGCACAAACATAAGTGTGATTAACTAACCATCGATGATTAATTAGTTGAAATTTTTCGTCTACTTTGTTGTCCACTCACTTAATTATTGACATATTATTTTAAATTAACATGTCATCTATTTTAATTTCACAATCATAACGGTTATTTAACACGTTAACTACCTAATCTCTTAAAAAATCTCAATTTTACTCTCATTAACTTCACCACTAACTCATCACTCTCTTTACAATTCCAAAATAATGCAACGCAACTCACAGCTGAATTGCAACTAATGCCTTTTTACAATTTCTTTTTTGAATTATAATGTCTTTTTATTTAATTATTCTTCTAAACTCACTTCTATTCTTTTGATTTTTGAAAAAGTAGAGGTCATAAATCATAGGAATTCTGAGGAGGTGTGCTCTTTTGAAGTCCAACTTTTACATTAACTGCAGTTAGATATAATATATTGGATATGATCTTAACTCTATCATAATTATTAGAGTCTAAAATTGATCAAATGTAATTTTGTACAATTGGACATTTACGGAGACCAGATATTAAATAAATTTTGTAGCTCTTTTAGATGCTAGGAATTATAGGACACAATTGAAACAATGGTTCTGTGTATTTCACCGAAGGAATGTCCACGATTTAAAGGTCATTTCACAACTGCTTGATCGTGAAGCAGATATACATAGAACACATGGAATAAAGGTGAATTCAGAGAATACAAATTCAGACATAAAGTTAGTTCGTTAGTTTAGGTTCGAAATCTAATATTCGTGGTAAAATGGGTTTGTTAATTTTTGTTGCACTGACATTTCCTTAACTAATCCTCCTCCTCCCATCGATAAAAGAGAGCGGTGGATTAGTAGTGAAGTTAATGGAGGTAAAATTGAGATTCTATGTGAGAGAGAAAGTATTTAACAATGTTAAATAGCTATTAAGACTTAAGATTGGGAAATTAAATTAATAATATGTTAAATTAAAATGATGTGTCAATAACTAATTTAGTGGACAGGAAATCGGACTAAAAAAATTGAACAGCAAATCTCAACTAGAGAACACACAAAGCTTAGCGTGATTAACTTACCCGCCCCGGTGATTACAAGAGGATAATCAATTAGCCAAAAAAAATAAAAAAACAAAAGGGAGAATCTCCCGGTATAATACTTTTTTCAAGTCTCATAGCCTTCTAAGTTTCTTCTCTAACTCTTTCCTCTTTCTAGCCATTTAGATAACAGTGGTGGTATTATAACAGCAGTTTATGTGACATTAAAAGTGTATTTGATAAGCATGAAAAATATCTCTTAGAAAATAAAATGTTTTCCTTGTTTTGTGGAATTTTCCTTGTTTTGAGGAAACAAAACCCTATTTCCCCTAACGAAAATATAGTGCTCTTTTAATACCAAGTTGCCTTCAATACAAATTCATCACAAAATCAACCACTGCCCCCAGGATCATGACCTCCACCTTCGACTGTTGAGGCAGCAACAATGCAAGCATAATTTTGACATTTTTTTTGTGTCATAAATCAGCTTCGTTCTTCTTTGCTGGATTTCCACCAAATTTTGTGAAAGCTGTAAATCTTCCATAAAATGAGAGGAAACCGAACGCCACTTGCTTACTAAAATGTCGAAGCTCGCATCCACAGTTTTAGCGTCTGGCAATTGAATCTACATGATATGCTCTGTATCCAATGTTTACTTCTGCAGGCATTGCATCGCATTGGTCAATAAACTGTGAAAAAAAAAAATAGCATTATGAGGGTATCCCACAAGCTCAACGAAATAAAACAATCAGATTTTATTTCTTTTTATTGGCTGCTGATGGCGTATGTGAATGTAATTTCCAGAAGGTTGTCACTAATGAGAGAAGTTCTGTTGCATTGTGGTTTGGACTGCTCTATGTTTGGCCATAGCTTTGTTCAAATAATTGACAATCAATGCTTCAACTAGCCATTTTAAATTGGCACCATGTATCTATTACCTTATGGAAGTTCCCAGCAAATGCTAAGGGGTTCAGGTAATTGGAAGCCATCACCAATCACCATTATTGTTCATTGGATGGTATATTTCTACAATCATTGCCAAGAAAAAAGGCACTTTTGATCATTATCTCTGTTATTCGAGTCAAGCTCTATGACCTCGCATGTCTGGGGGTAGCTTACAAGACATCGCATCTTTAAAGGCGAAACCTAGCTAGTGGTTCTTTCTCATTATTGAAAGCGATCCCTAGCTCATGAACTTCTTATTATTGAAGGCGAGACCTAACTCGAGATTATCTATATTATTGAGGCGAGATCGTAAGACATTGCAACAAGAAGGCTAGGTCCTAAGACCTCATGTTATTGAGGCGGGTCCGTATGACCTGACAACGACAAGGCTAACTCGTAAGAGCTCATCTTATTGAGGAATTGCCCATAGACCTCGTAACAACGAGGCTAGCTCCTAATACTTCACATCATTAAGGCAAGACTATTGGTATAAGAATACCCTAATATCAGGACATTATTATTGCTAAGTGTGCCATGATATCACTATTTGTATCGCCAATGCACGCATGCAACATCATTTACATTATCACTGACATGCACACATACCGCATCACCTACGTACATACATGTCGCATCATCTGCATCATATTCCCATTCTTATTGTGCATTATCATACATACTACTCTTCAACAATACAATCTAAAGTTGTAAGTACTTCAACACTTGGATAAAAGTCCGCCCTTTAATGACATAAAGCCTGCTTTTTAGCTGCACAATCTAAGATTATAAATACTACAACACTTAGACAAAAGTCAGCTCTTTAGCCGCATAAACCCTACTTTTTAGCTAAGGTTGTAAAGGTTACAACACTTAAACAAAAGCCCGCTTTTCAGCGGCAAAAAGCCTGCTCTTTAGCTGTACAATCTAAAGTTGTAAGTGCGACAACATTTAGATAAAAGCCCATTTTTCAGCAGCATAAAGCCTGCTTTTCAGTAGCATGATCTAAAGTTGTAAGTGCTGCAACACTTAAAAAAAGCCAGCTCTTCACCATCCTTTCCGCAGTCCATTTCGTCACAGCCTCCTCATGGTGAGCTCTTCACTCTTGGCAATTCAGTACATAACCAGGGCATCATCTCTGATCTTCTGGTTGGCTACCACCTCAGCGTTTACCTAAGTGCACTTCAAATAAATAGAAGTCAAATGGCTCGACAAAAATGAATTTCAAAAGTTGCAGACCCCATATATTGGAAAGGGGATTCTATATCAAAGCCTGACTTTGATAAAGCTAGAGTCGCTAAACAGACTCGTGACCAACTGACTTTTAAAAAGTAGGATCGTAGTTATTCCGAGCTAGAAAATAAAGGTTAAAATTTTACTGTAGACCTTGGGGGCATTTATTGATATCTAAAAATCCTACTTGAGCTTTCCTTATTTTAAGGAGGAGAGCTTATGGAGATTCAATAATCACTTCGAAGAGGATGTACTAAGGGGTCACCAAGTCAGTTCTACCCATGAACTCTACCGTGACAGATCAGCTATACCAATTTAGGTAAGCTCGTCCAATGACTGGTTAGCTCTATCGATGAGCTCTATCATGACATGTTAGCTTTATCAAGTTAGGTCAGCATGTCCAGTGACAGGTCAGCTCTATCCATGAGCTCTACCATGACAGGTCAACTTAACCCATCATTATTCAAAAATAACATCATTGCAATTCTGAACATATGTCTCCTAAGTGATGTCATCACCATTCGAACGACCACTCCTAAAGCGACAAGCAACCCTTATGACGTCAGCGCCTTTTCAGCTAATTGAAATTCAGCAATGATTACCTAGGCCATGATGACTTGTTCATCCGACCTCAACAACCAATCAGCATCCTTAAATCTGGGTGGTGACACGCACTTCTAGGTCGATATCGTAGCTGATGTGACATTGGGAATCTAAGTTGTTCAGTTAATGACCTATAAATCGGTGCAAAGGGTATTCTCCAAGAGAAAACTCAAGATATTCTCTTTACACACTTTCAAATTACTCCAAACAACTCTTTCTTTTATTATTTCAGCAATTTAGCTCTTACAAATTATCAATTAAGTTGACAATAATCGACCTAGTCATTTTTTTATGTCAACAAGAAGGATTAAGGTTTAGTTAAAATGGGTGAGGGACAGAGTCGAGATCAAGAGTGGGAGAAAAGGCTCAGATTTGTTATCATTTTCTAAAAAAAATTATCTAAAAGTTGGGAGGTCACGTGATCCCCTTGCCCCCCTCTCCGTCCGCCCGTAATACAATTTGTACCATGTGAGAGTAAAATCATAAGGTTATATTGAAAGTAAATATCCTTTACGTCATGGACATTCATTATACAAATAATGTCTTGTTAAAACTTTATTAGGAAAACCCTTGTTGAGAAAATCCTAATGAAGAAAAATAAAGTGAAAACTTGCATTCACTCATTTTCATGTAAATATGAGTGAACATAAAGGGAAATGAACGTGAAATTAATTGAAACGACATCTCGTCATTTAAAATGGTAGTATATCGTTTTGCGTCACGAGGTTTCGATTTCACTTCAAAACTAGTCGATCATAGAATACTTGTACAAATTAAACGAACTAATTTGTTGAGTATCTTATCCCATAATTAGAATATAATGAAATTTGAGTTACTTATCTTTGTTCATTTAGTACAGTATACTCATGGAATAATAGTGTTGGTCACTATCTAGTGAACTTTATATCGACAGGGTATCCAAATGTAGTGAAAATTTGCATTCATTCATTTTATGAGGATATGAGTGCACGTAAGGTTAAAAAGACATGACATTAATTGAAATATCAACAAATCATTGAAAACGACAACATGTTGTAAGGGGTCATGAGATCTCTATTTCACTCCAAAACTAGTTATCATATTTTGGAGCATCTTAGAGGATTTGTACATGTTGAACAAGCTAATTTGTTGAGTATCTTATCTCGTATTTGGAATATAATTTAATTTGAGTTACTTACCGTATAGTGTAATCTACCCACAGAACAATAGTGTTAGGCACCATCTCGTGAACTTTATATCGACTATGGTGTCAATGTAGCGAAAACTTACATTCATTTATTTTCATGTGGATATGCACATAAAGTGAAAGAGATACTAAATTAATTGAAATAACACTAGTCATTTAAAAAATCAACATAACATTTTGGGTCATATTCTAGATTTTACTCAAAAACTAGTCGATCATATTTTGAAACAAGTTAGAAGACTTTTACAAATTCAAGGAGCTAATTTATTGAGTATCTTATCTCATAATTGGACTATAATAAAATTTGAGTTACTTAAATATGTTTGTAGTAAAATCTTGTATAGCTTACTTACGGAACAATAGTGTTGTTCGCTATCATGTGACTCTTTATATCGACTATATTGTTTAAATGTAGTGAAAACTTGTATTCATTCATTTTCATGTGGATACAAGTGCACATAAAAGTGAAACAAATACAAAATTAATTGAAACAACACTTGACCATTGAAAATGACATGTTATTTTGGGTCATGGGTCTCAATTTTATTCCAAATGTAGGAAAAACTTGCATTGTTCGTTTTCATGCGGATACGAGTGAACATAAAGTAAAATGAATACAAAATAAATTGAAATTATATCTAACTTTTTTAATCAACAACATGCCTTTCTGGGCAACCGAGTCTCGATTTCATTTAAAATGTAGGAAAAACTTGCATTCATTCATTTTCACGTAGATACAAAGAACATAAAGTGATACATACACGAAATTAGTTAAAATGGTACTTAGCCATTTAAAATGATAACATGTCGTTTTGTCATTTCTATTGTGAGTTGCTTATAGTACTGCTTATTTTGGGAATAATGATGATGAAGAAGAAATTAGGATTTGAAGGTGAGTTTAGGGCTTGAATGTGGGTGTGGAATATGAGAATGAAAGTGGGGATCTATGGTTGTGGGATTTGGTAAGTGTTGATTTTAAATGGGACATTTTAGACATTTCAAATTAAGGGTATTAATGACTTTAAACATATAAAAAATAGACTATAGGCTATTTGACCAAAAACTATTGAGTATAAAGCCTTAACCAAAAAGTTTGGTTGACTAGGTTTTTTAACCAAATTAGGCTAAAAAATTTCAAAATTCGTGAATTTGTCCACAAAACTCGTAAACTTAAAGGCTATAGAATGATCATAGGCTGATTTAAGTGGGTTCATGTGGGGAAAGCTGAACCCACAAATTTTTTTAAATTTTTTTGGTGTATTTGTTTTCCCTATTTGTACGAGTTTTCCCCTTTAAATTTGGGTCTCCCTACTTCTCTCAGTCTTCCAATCTCATTATTTTTCAAAGATCTAGGTTCTTCACCTCAACGTTAGAAGTTTCAAGATCCCACGGTTGAACCACCACCCTTTTTATCAACCCAACTACTTTTAGAATTGTTAATTTTTTTTTTCAAGTTATGGAGCCAATTGTTCATTAAATTTTTTTAGTTTTTTATTTTTATTAGTTTTATTGAGGTATATGCTTGGATTATTGCAACATCGAGCATTTTAGTTAGAGTGGGTTTGATTGACGTGAAAAATATCTTTTAAAAAAAAAAATGTTTTCTTTGTTTTAGAGGAAAACAAAAATCTATCCTCAAAGAAAATGTTTTCCTTAAAAAAAAAAAAAAGCATATTTTCAAAAGTTGGAAAATATTTTTAATGAAAAAAATAGCAATCAAATACTCCAAAGTATGAATTTGGGTAGAAACTGACATTTTTAATAAAAAATAAATACAATCAAACATAGCCTAAGTGTTATTAAAGGAAAATACAATTAATTGAACATAATACATAATGTCACACAAATTGGTGCTCTAATACTACATATACTAAATAACATTATTTTTTATATTAGTTCTTAACTTCTAAGTCAAAGTCTCTCTCTCTCTCTCTCTCTCTCTCTCTCTCTCTCCACATGACCATCTTTTCGTGGCTAATTGTCTATGGATAGTAAATACCAATTTTATCAAAATCGAATCGATTGATCAATCTGATCAAAAAATCATGAGCCAGTGTTAAATCTGATTCAATTTATGCCTAAAACCCATATTTTCGAAAATCGGGAAAAAAAAAATCAACTGAATAGTCAATCTAACCACAAAGCTAGCCAATCCAAAACCAAATTTACCGATTTTTACATTGGCATTTCTTTTAGAGGAAAGTAGGCTCCTTACTGTAAAAAATTAACAAATTAGATTAATACACTTAAAGAAATTAAAACCTCTAATGACCGTAATAATTACGCCCTAAAACTTCCTAAAACCCCGAAAACCAACCGATTACAGAGACACAAAATCACTTTTTCAATAATTCTTTTCCTTTTTTTCTCATTTTTGAAAATCACCTAATTTTTTGTACTTATTCACATTATTACACAAATTTCTCTAAGTTTTTGGTGTTTTCTCTGTCTCTGAGCGGGACGATTTTGTGCATTTAGGTTTTTTTGTGGTTGGAGAGAGTAAATTTTTGAGTTTTGATTCTCAGAATCTCAGGCAATTCCTCGATTATTATACTCAGATTGATTTATTGATTAATTCGATTTTTGAGTAGCTTAAATTTTCAACTTGTGTAATTTTCTCTGTTCTGTTAGTTTTTTTTTCTATTTCTCATGTTTGTTTTTCAATTCCTCGGTTGAAGAATTGATTAATCAATTCAGATATAGTTCATTTTTTAAAAAACACAAGATTCGACCCAACTATACCTAGAGGGTATGATTAGGTGTAAATGACGAATTAAAATTTTAATCAACAAGAAATAAGTCACAAGTTAATTGTGTCTAGGTGATTAGCCAAACAATTCAAATTATCATATCTTTGAATACGGCAGTAATATCAAAACAGTAAAGAAAGTAGTAAGCAACACCAGAATTATTCAAGGAGAAACCCAACGCGGGAAAAACTTCGGGCATTTTGCCAGTCAAAGATCTACTATAAATTATTGATAAAACTTACAGACTACCAACAAAGTTGATGACACAAGCTTTCTGATCTCCTGTCCGAAGTTTAAAGTAGCTATCCTGGAATGTGCACACCAACACCAATCATGGCTCTTTTTTATAAAGCAGTCCTCCTATAATGAGCACACGAACTCCAATCCTGACTCTTTACGCAATTTATCTCCTGTAGATCATCCCCAAGAACTTCTCATTCTTCAAATTCTTTCTTGATCTTCTACGCAGCAAAGTTGACGGAACAATCTTGCAGCAGACCCAAGCAAAGAAACCAATTCAGTGTTTGATTTGATAGTTATGATGTTTTCAATGAGAAGAGCACATATGAATTGAAAGATTGAACTTTTGATCTTGTGTAGAATGTATTCTCTCTTGAATAGAATGTGTTCAATCTCTTATTCATAGAAAACGTAGCGCCTCTATTTATAGGTTGGACAAATTAGGTTGAATGTGCCAAGAAAAAGTCTCGAAAATCAAAATTAGGTCTAGCCGAAAAACGTCGCTCGAGCGAGAAGCATACTTTGCTCGAGCGAAGGGCATGTCGCTCGCGCGACATTTGGGTGAATGTCGAGCGATGTTGTCTCTATTTCATCCGCTCGAGCATCACTTCGACGAGCAGCTAGCGAAAAATCGGCGTGAATCCTTCTTGTTCCAAGCATGAAACCCCGAACCCTATGAAACTTTACAATTTAGTCCCTAAAGTTTTATAATCATTTAAGTTGGTCCTTTTGTTTACAGAATTGCTAATACAATATATAAACTTAACAAACTCCCCTTTTGGCATTCCGTGACAGAACCAAATATAATGCAAAAATGATATATACTATCAAAACTACCTAAGTCCAACTAAATCAACTGAATGTAGCTTCCACTTTGTGCATCCTGTATCCTGAAATCAAAACTAACATACCCAGTGTAAAAGCACGTGATACAGAAAATAAGCAATAAAATACTTAGAAGCACAATTGATTCAAAAAAAAAAACAAGCTAGTTTAAGATGTAATATTAATACTAACCAAAACAACATGACCACATTAATATTACAAAACATCAAAACTCAAACAGTCATGCATGAAATGCAATACAAACGCAATGAACATGCTCCCCCTCAGTGCATGATATGCAAAGCAAATGTAATTCACAAGACTACCTCACTGCAAAAGCTCAAAATGTTAAAACATTAGGTACATGTATCTATGTCTCTCCCCAACGACCATTCAAAACATGAAAATGCAATATTAAACAAAAAACACAATGTCTTAAAGTGTATATCTATGTCTCACCCCAACGACCCCTCAAAGATACAAGACATAAGTGTAAAAATCAATGCAATGTATATCAAGTCAAATGTCAAAATGTATCTATGTCTCACCCCATCGACCCCTCAAGACATAAGTTGCTGCTCAAACAGAAAATGCAAAATGATATATCTCCACATTACAATAAAATCCCTCCCCCTTTTTTGTCAAAAATGTCGAAGGGACGGAGCAAAAACACACAATGTAAAAAATAACGCATAAAATAGCAAAGAAAAATCCCATAACTAGAGAAAGGCTACAAAAATTTTAGAATACATCAAGAACCAGCCTGACTACTAGTTAACCAAAAATCAATTCCAACTACTGAACTATCCCTATCTATTGAGCAGGAGCATCGTCTCTATTAGAAGCATCAATATCGTCACTCTCGTACTCCCAGTACTCTCGCATCCAGTACAATCGTCCCTGAACATCGACAACCTCACCAAGCAATGCAGTGACCTTTACCCTTGTCTGGGTCACCTCAATAGCAACTCAGCCTGCGGCTGAACAAAGTCGACATTTGACCTGTCAAACCAGTCATGGGATCAATCGAAGAAGAAGTAGGAAGGACTGAGGTAAAAGAAGATGGAGGATCAGTAAAAGTGGATGGGATAGATGACGGATAAACAAAAAGCAGATCACCGAAAGGATCAGTTGGCACTACAGGTTTAGCAGAAGTAGAAGAAGAATGCGCATGTGATTAACACTATGAAATATAGTGTGACCAATTGATCGACCAATCCGACACGAAGGACCCTCGGGAAAAGTGACACCAAGGGCCGTGACCAAACAGTGTATTAGACAAGCATATGTAAGACCTATCTTATGCCCTGGAACTCGAAAAGTGTGAAAAATATGCTGGCAAAGGAACAAATGAAGGTCAACCGAGTCACCATGAACAAGGGCGTAAAGAAATCTAGCCCGATCAGATGGTAAAGTAGATGTATGGACGATCGGCCACAGGTTTGTGCACATGATGCTCATCAAGACCTGTCTGTCTGTCGGAAGCGATTCAGAGCGAACTGCAGTAGAACCCCTTCCAATGGGGTATCAAAAAGAGTGGAATAGACAATAGGATCAGACAGTTTGGTATCAGCTGATAGATATAGATAAATCGGTGAAGAACCCTAGGAAGATGCAAAGACTCGGCCAAGATATCGGGTGAAAGACTAAAAGTACGACCTCTAAGAAAGACCCGAAAATAAGTATCGTAAACCTCATAGATGTTTGCGAAAAATTACTAAATCAAAAGACTAGGTGGGGGAACCAACCCAGCCGTAAAGAATCCCAACCTCGAGAAGTGAAAATGGTAGCAATAACGGGGGATAAGTCAGATAAAATAACCTCAAGCTCGACGAGGATGGGACGATGAGAAAATTGGGAAGTAAAGACCTCATAGGCTGTAGAGGATATAAAATGCGTCTGATTGTACAAGGTGGATCCACTGGATTGTTGAGCGGTGGTCCTGGCTCTCTTGGTGGCATCTGGAACATGATTGGAGATCAAACATGTCAAGAGATGCTACGAAAGAGAATATAAACCACTCATAGCAGCCATGCAAAGGTAAAAAAAAAAATTTATGAAATGATATCCAAATCAAGCATGCAAGCAAAACTATACAAATATACGTCAAAACATGCAAAATGATGTAAATATGCGTCAAAACACACAAAACGATGCAAATGTACTTCAAAACATGCAAAACGATGCAAATCAGGATATGACATCAGAATGATGCAGGAATATGCCACATGCACGTAAAATAATACAAAGAGGTCAAATAGTGCAGTGCATGGATATAGTGTAGTCACTGCAGACTGAGGTGCAGTGACGTGGGGACGGAGGTGCAGTGACTGCAGTGTCATGTCACCAAAACAAAACTTAAGCCAAGTCAACTCCAAAATGACACGTGAATGTATAGAGGTGTTCAGGGGACGGTAAGTAACTCGTGTGTGCAAAAATGAGTAAAAAACACACGAACACGTCAATGAGACATTTCATCGAACACCTGGATGCAATGAAGATTCATAAAATCTAATGCACAATCCAAAACACCCAATGTCCACACATCAATCTAGCATCACAACAGGTAATCCAGCATTTAATCCTATCCCATTCTCCATTAAAACTGACCAAAAGAAGCATCAAAGGCAGAAAACAATGTAAGGGTCATTGAACTCACATGAAAAATTCAAAAAAAAAATAAATAAATAAAAATGTGTGATAAATGATGCAAACACAGTCATAGCATAATGGGATAGCCACAACATCTAAGTTCAAGAGTGAAATTGACTCAAAAACCAAGCAAATATCGAAATCACCAAATATTGAGCAAATAGCGAAAATTAGGGTCAGATTGATTTACCTTCAAAATTTGTTAAATTGAATGAAGAAATTGATGTAAATGAAGTCCAAACACGTTGCCCAAGCCTTGAAATGTGAGAAATTGTCCAAATTTGATGAATGGAGATCGAGTTTTGAGAGAATTGTGCAAAAGAAATGAGTAAAAACGAAGTGTAATCGCGCCTTATAAGTGACCGTCGCTCGAGCGATGGTCGAGCGAATATCGAACGAAAAGAATCTGAACCGGTCACTCAAGCTATATTTAAGCGATAAAACTCAAATGTCAGAAATAGCCCCAAACTTTTGAAAAATTCATTTTGAAGCACAAGTTTCCAAAAATGACAAATATAGCACATTTTTTCAAAACTTTCAAACTTAGCACCATTCGACTTTTTTTAAAAATAAAAATAACACGAAATTCAAGCTAATTAGTCACTCAACACTTCGATGATTTAAATCAAGCATGCAAACACAAGTCGAGCATTATCAAACAGACTTTCCCAAGTACGCAATAAAGTTCAAGATAGAGTAAGGTGTATAAATCACTCATGTGTGAAATGTGCCACTATTTTATCATGAAAACGACTCCAAACCTTAATTTTATAATAAAGAACATGTAAAACATCACTTGTTAGATAAGACTGATCCCTACAAATGAAAGTCAAACTTAAATGAATTTTAGGACCTAAAAATAAGCTCAATTAAATGATAATTTTTTTTCTCCCCCTAAAGAGGAGCTTCGCTTTTTTCGAACATAGCATCTTATGTGTAGACCCAGTCCATTAAGCGTCTAAATTGACCCCTATAACGATCTTTAGGCTGGTTAACCCAAGTTAGATGATCATAGGCATCAGCTTATGAGAAACCCCTCAATCTTAATTACTCGAATCAAATAGGTTTCGAATGGAGTATAAGATGAATCAATTAAGCACTCATATTTTTAATTTAATAATAATTTTTTTATCATAAATGCACCAATGCAGGGAGACTATCACGAGCTAAGGTCATCTAAATGTAGGTCAATTCATATTCGATGTCACCTTACTAATACGTGATTGTCATCCCAAATCTCACACATGCAGTTCATAATCATTTCACAAGATGATAATGTGTACAGTGCAAATGATGACACATATATTCAATAATCTTCATTAAACTGAACCAAGCAATGCAAATAACAATGTAGCATAGATACTTGCTAACTTGGTTTCACACAACATGTTTAAAATCAAAATGATATGTCATTTGCTCAAACAGAAAATATTTTTGTATTTTTCACAATTTTCAATTCAATTTTTTTTTTAAAAAAAATTACTTAGAGTGAATAAATGTAAAAAATAGACACAACAAAAATAATACAAAATTAAATGGCATGCATGTATAAATGAATGGACACAATGAACTATACATGCATACGACATACCACTAACTCATGGGCGAAATTTGAATGCCCATACCATTAAGAGCACGACCAGTTTCACGACATTCGAGGTAGCTCCTCTTGACCCAAACTTTCTTAGAAGGAAAAGATGATTGAGTTGACCGAGTCATCATCTCAGTTAAGTGGCTGATTTGATTTGCAAGAAAGTCAACATTACTAGTGAAATTCAGATTTTTGTTTTTAGTCGCATGGCTACGACACCTAGGTCTGATGTATGCCAACACACTACATTGGTGGCAAGTGGGAATGAACCGTGGTCCAAACCTGCTTGGTGGAGGTTGCCTAAGAGTAGGATGATTGACCGTACGCTGTACGGTAGGTCTCGATCTTATGGCATGCTTACCTTTAGATTTCGAATAAACAATCTCATAAGCTTTGTTCATGACAGGAACGAACGTGGTCTTAGATGTACTCGCAGTAGCATTACGATTATGAACATAACCCAGACCATGCCTATCACCTGCAAGCTTATTCATCCCAAGCAGATTGTCCAACTTCTGCGAGCCACTCATAAATGAAATTTATCAAGATCGGATGTTAACGATTTAACTTTAATTTCCAAGTTTTCATTAAGGAGTTTCAACTCGCACTCTCTTGGTCGAGTCCTGAAGGTCACTCAAAAGTTATTCACGTTTAAGCTCGAGCTCGTTCACCTTTTTCAGAATGATTTTGTTGACCTTCTTGATTTTGAGACTTTCCTCAAACAACTCACGATAAGACTCGTGAATATTTGTCTCACATCAGACTACACGCTCTCATTCTCCCTTTCCCTCTTCTCAATCTCACGATCAGATTCGATTGCAGAAATCGAAGTGAAGGCCATGAATTTTTGTTCATCCTCACCTCTGGATGTCTCATTTTGAAAACTAAAATCCGATACCTCATCACTCATGGTCACAGCTAAAGCCTTGCGTCTTTCTTTATTTGAGCTCTTATTCAGATTAGACATTCATTCCTAAAGTGACCAAATCTTTTGCGCTCATTACATTGGACAGTTTGAGGTTTCTTAAAGGAAGTCCTAGAGGTATTCTTTTCACGTCTACCTCTCGCAAGTTTATTTGGGACTTCACTATTCATTACTTAAGACTTTCTCCTATTCCTCATCACCTTCTGAAATTGTTTAACAAAACAAGCAATTTCATCATCCTTAATTGTCTCAGTATCAGTGGACTCGCTTTCAACTTCTCTAACAGTGTTTATGGCGATAGATTTTTTTTCTTAGTTTGTACTAAGGTCAATTCATAAGTTTGGAGGGATCATACGAGTTCTTCCACCTTAACGCTGTCTAGGTCCTTACTTTCTTCAATTGCAGTTACATTAGGTCTAAACCTTTCATGTAGGTATCTAAGAACCTTACGAATGATTTTCGATTCGGGGATCCTTTCACCTAGATTAAAACTAGAGTTCACAATATTGTGCAACTTAGCATAGAAATCATCAAGTCTCTCATCATCATTCATCATAAGTTCTTCAAATCTAGACATCAACATTTGCAATTTGGAGTTTTTTCACAATTTTAGTACCCTCATGGGTTATCTCCAAAATGTCCTAAACTTCCTTAGTTGTCTCACACATAGACAATCTCCTAAATTCCTCAGGAGACACTGCCATAAACAAAGTGTGCAAACTTTTACTATTCCAACTACATTCATCCAAGTTTGTTTTGGTCCACAAAGAAATATCAGTGGGTGTAACTACTCCTGCAACCGTTGTTGTAGGCGAAGTCCACCCATTTTGCACACAAATCCATATACGTTCATCCAATGTTTTAAGGAAAGCTCTCATTCGAAATTTTCAGTAGGCATAATTACTGCCATCAAAATATGAAGGAACAGACAAGGAACTACTGATCTAGACTAAATCAAATAAGGGTCAAGAATCGAAATTAAGCTTTGATACCAATTGAGAAAAGTAAGATTCGATCCAACTACACCTAGAGGAGGGTAATTAGGTGTAAATACGGAATTAAAACTTTAATCAACAAGCAACAAGTCACAAGTTAATTATGTCTAGGTGATTAGTCAAACAATTCATATTATCCTCTCTTTGAATACTGCAGTAATATCAAAACAGTAAAAAAAGCAGTAAACAACATCAGAATTGCTCACGGAGAAACCCAACGCGAGAAAAACTTCGGGCACTTTACCAGTCAAAGATCCACGACAAACTGTTGATAAAACTTACATACTACTAGTAAAGTTGACGACACAAGCTTTCTAATCTCCTGTCTGAAGTTTGAAGCAGCTCTCTTGAAATGTGCACACCAACACCAATCATGACTATTCTTTATAAAGCAATCATCCTGGAATGAGCACACGAACTCCAATCATGACTCTTTATATAGTTTATCTCCTGTAGATCTTCCCCAAAAACTCCTCATTCTTCAAATTCTTCCTTAATCTTCTACGCAGTCAAGTTAACGAAACAATCTTACAGCAGATCCAAGCGAAGAAACCAATTCAGTATTTGATTTGATGACTTTGATGTTTTCAATGAGAAGAACGCATATGAATTAAAAGATTGAACTTTTGATCGTGTGTAGGATGTATTCTCTCTTGAATAGAATGTGTTCAATCTCTTGTTCACAGAAAACGCAACGCCTCTATTTATAAGTTGGACGAATTAGGTTGAATGAGCCAAGAAAAAGTCTCGAAAATCGAAATTAGGTCTGACCGAAAAACAATGTCGCTCGAGGGAGAAGCATACTTAGCTCGAGCGAAGGGCATGTCGCTCGCGCGACATGTGGGCGAAGGTCAAGCGATGGCGTCTCTGTTTCATCCAATCGAGCAGCTAGCGAAAAATCGGTATGAATCCTTCTTGTTCTAAACATGAAACCTCGAACCCTAGGCTATCCTACCAACTATGAAACTTTACAATTTAGTCCATAAACTTTTATAATCGTTCAAGTTGGTCTTTTTGTTCACAGAATCGCCAATATAATATATAAACCGAACAATTTTTTCGTAGTTGACGAATTGAAGATAAAATCATATCACTTGAAATCAAAATTATAGTGAATTTCCTCGGTTAAAATTTGATTATAGTTGTGATCAATGATTTAAAATTTGTTTTGATAAATTACTTCGAAGAGAATAAATCAGACTTTCCTTGGATTTCTTATTTTTCGGTAATTATTTTAATAATTTCACTTGTAGAACATGAAACTTTTTTAATTTCAAAATAAAAGCATATACTCTGTATTTTTCTACTTTGTTTTTCTTTTTGCATAAGTCAATCCCAAAAAAATCGCTGCATGAAAGTTGACGTATAAAATTTCAAAGGGTAAAGGAAGATGGCCTTTCTAGATTGTAAGGTTTTTGGCTTTTGGTTTTCGGCTTGATAGTGTAGTGAATATTCAGAATCTTCTACCTTGATGTGTTTTGTGTTCGAGAAAATGTCTGATTTTGTCCCAAGGGATGGAATATTAAAATTCTTGCTCAATCAGGTTGATGATGGGAAATTTTATAACTCCGATAGCAAAAATGTTATCTCTAAAGTTTCAAGAGAATAATATTTGTTTCAAGGATTGGGTTCTAATATTGCTTCTAATCAAATGCCTTGTTAGATTACTCTTTCATGTGCTGGACGGAGAAAAGGTGCTTCCTTCAGTTTGCAGAATGGTGTATTTGAGAAAGCAAATTAACTACCCAAATTTTGGAGCGTTCTACTCAAGATTTTGACTTTAAGTGTGTCTGTGTTTTCCTCTTGGAAGATTGCCTTCAAGTATAGTAGTTAATTCTATGTCATAATGTTTATTTTTAACACTCTAGTCAAAATCATTAAGCAAAAACTGGTTCTCCTTTCTTCCGTTACCTGTTATTATCATTTACTTCAATTTGATAGGCATTACCTAGTCATTTGTTAGTTATTACAATTAGAGTCTATGATGTCTTCGCATGTTCTCACAGAAAGGTTTTAACATATTCTTCTCTCCAGTTAATTGAATATCCTCACTTAGTTATACTCAGGTCTTAATAATCCACTGAAGTTGGTTGTTTTCTATGTATACGTACATGCAAGAGAAAAAAAAAAAGAAAAAGAAAAAATGAAAAAAAGGGTACTCATTACATATGTTGCGCCAATATTTGTACGAGAATCCATTTGGAGTGCCAAGGTTTAAATTTGTATATTAAAATTTGCAAAAACATACGTATGTATCTAGTTAATTGATCCAATGAAATATTTCAACTTTTCCATAGAGAAGTGACAATATCACTTTTTCATATTCTCATTTTTGCAAACACCATGAATGTATCAATTGAATTAATTCAAAAAAATATAAATTGAAAGCAAGATTAAACAATATTTGAATTCACATATTTAAATTTTCAAAAACACACACATGTATCTAGTTAATTGCATAAT
>CAIGRB010151284.1:0-19098 GCA_903798255.1 Fraxinus quadrangulata
ATATTCAAGTGGAACTTTTAACCAAACAAAAATAAATTATACAACTCATGAAAATGAATTACTTGCTATTATTAGAGGAATAAAAAAGTTTTCATTATTTTTATTGTTTAAAAAATTCATTGTTGAAACTGATAATTCTCAAATTGCAGGATTAATCAAAAATAGATTACCATAAGAACTTCAATACATGAGACTTTATAAATGTTAAGCTTACTTGGCATTTTATAATTTTGATATTATTAATGTTAAATGAGTCAATAATTTCCTTGCAGATTTTCTCAGCAGAAACATAGAATTTGCTTATGGATAAATCCAAGCTTATGGAATTATACCAATCTGTTCTTCATATACAAAAAATGACTGATTTCCTCAAAGAAGAAGCTGATGACATAAATGTTGGTGCAACAACAATTTCAGAGATGTTCAACTCAAATATAAAAACATTGTTAGACATAACTTCTGAACAGCATAAAAATGCCATAGAACTCAAAAATCAAGTTGATGCTATTGCAGCACAACTGAAAAATATATTGTCTGAGACAAAAATACCAAAGAGCTCAGATACGAGTTTTCCAAATCAATATCAAATAGGTACAGTCGGAAGCAACAGTGGACCTAGACGAGATAACATACCAACTGATATAAAAGGAGATGTATTAACTGTAACATCCACTAAAAAAGTTACAATACGTGCAAATTCAAATAGAAGTGATTCCAAAACTATCAGTATCATACACCAAGATGATATGACACATTTGGACCCAAAAGAAGAAAAATATGCCAAAATAGTCCAAGTAGTCTATGAAATAAAAATCAGTGACTCATACTTCATCTCTCCGAGAAGTAATGTCTACCCTAGAGTTACAGTTATGGAGGGAGGTGACCCTACATTCATAAAAATCATTGCAAACTATGGATTCTTGGATTTAATATATCCAGGAAAAAATTTGACAGAAATATCAAAATTCGATGATATGTTAAAAATTGAGTTATCAAAATTTTCCAAGGAATGAAAAATATACTTGAAATTTTACTCAATAAGTCCCGAATATGATGGAGTTGTTTGCTATCCAGTTGCATCAAATTTCCAATTAGATGTTACAGAAAGTAATAAAAAAGTTCCAAAGGTCACCAAGTCATGGATAAAACATAGAAGAGCACTTGGGATCAAGGCAATATACAATATTACTAAAAATCTTTATGACAAATATTCTCATGTCTATGCCAGTACAATAATTGGATGCTGATAACAAATGAATGACATGCAAAATCTGAGATTTTAAAGTAATATATTATGAGATTTGATATCCATAAATTTCAGGGACATCCTACCACTATAAAAGAATCTTGCTAGCTAAGGGATTGCCCCAGCTACATGTGAAGACCATGTGAAGTAGGACCAGGAAGGACAATAATAGAAATGCTAGTGCGCATTTGATAAAAAATCATAGAGTTTACTGTATAAATTATTGATAACATTGATGTAAACAATGATGTAAGGAATATGAGGTATCAATAATTGTTTCATGTATAAATAGAGGTCTTCGTGCTACATAGAAGGCAAAATCTCGAGAGCACTCAACCTGTGAGAAAGCCAAAAGATTTCTGTCCTTATAGAAATTATATATCAATTATCTTTCAATAGAAAATATTTCAATTCACATTCCAATCCTCTAAAAGATATAAATGAATTTTTAAATCTTTATTCCCACAGATTCTTCATAGATCTGAGAGAAGAGTTCTTTCTTATTTTAGTATCAAACAGAGTTTTTCTTTAATCAAAGTCTTGAAATTTGTTCTTAAAAATGATACAGTGAAGAACAAGTAGCTGAAATAGCAATAATACTGTAAAGGCAGAAGGTCGTTGAAGGGAGTTGATTGTAGATTCAGAGCTCATAAGGTCACTCAATTCTGAGGATAAGGAACCAGATCAAAGCTAATGTAAAACTATCAGTTTTTGTTAAAATTAGAACGATTTTTCTAAGATCTTAAAAAAATCGTAGGGATCAATATGATAATGTTTCGTTTTATTATTTCATATTTATGATTATTTGCTTTAATATTATATTTTGTTATCATGTTTATTACAATGTTCACATTGATAATTTAATATGCCAAGATATACAGTTGAAGGTTTAGATAAAATTTTAAAGGACATGTTAATAAAAATAAATGATATTGAATTCCTAATAAAAGATATGGATAAATCATCTGAAAAATATGATAAACTTTGGAAAGAATATGATAAATATATTACAAAATATTGTAATTTAACAGATCATAGAATGAATTTATATAATTTAATCCAAGATAGGAAAAATAAAAGATAGATCTGAATTATGAAACTATTCTAAAAAGTTGGGATATAAAAAACAATATATAATAACTCATTTCATTAAGGGTAATATATAATTTTTATGAATACGCCAAATAATAATTTTGACTAAGGCTAATTATAAAAATCTCCCATATCGCACGCCCACAAAAACAAACATGCACATGCACATGGACATAGAGAGATCTCGACTAGTGTTGTCATAAAAAAATTATAGTGGATACACGCGATTATAATCACGTGAAATGTTTTTGTAATTTTACAAGTGCATGATCATTGTCCTCAATAATGAAATAAAAACAGTGTTATAAAAAACGTAAAGTGTGACTAGACGTGAAAGCGAAACTTCAAGCTTCGCGAGCTTACACGAGCCTAGGCGAGACTTTGGCCTAAAAAAATATTTTCTTATTTTTAATATTATTTTCATTTTTTTAATCATTTTTTTAATCATTTAATAATTAAAATATCAAACGTTTAAAATTATAAAAGACTATACTTACTTAATAATTCATACCATTAGTCGATTATACAATTTTCAAATTTTCGAAATGCAAAAATCTGAACATTTTTCATAAGGGTAAATAGCACAGAACATTCATACCTTTCAATGTCATTGTGCAAAACGTCCATACCTTTCTTTTTTGGCATTTTCACCCATACCTTCCACTTTTTATTGCGCAAAAGGTCATTTTCAACTGTTTTTCCAATAAAAAACGATTTTACCCTCATATTCAAATAAAACAAAAAGATAAAGATAAATAACCAACTGCAACTATAGTCCTTCAATTTTTTAAAAAATACAAAGAAATCATAAATTCTCCACCACCACTACCACTTTCGCAACCTATCAAGCGGCCACCTATAGATCCACATAGCACCACCTTTTGGCCACCACGCCCACTGGACTCCACCACCACCAACCTCGCTTCACTCTCCCACTATCCTCTCCCCACATGAATTTGAAGATTGAAGCACTTAAGACCCACCAATTTTGGTCAGACTGCTCTTTCCGTGCATCGCACCGGTAGAGAGTTTTGGACCATAAATTGAAACAGTTGGAGGGATAATTAGTTCAATAAGATTCATAAACATTGTTGTTTGGGTTTGTTGATGGTTCGATTGATGCCAATTTGGGAATTTAGTGTTGTGAGATGCATGAATTGAAGGAGAAGAGTTTGGCAAAATGGATGTCACAATTATCGAATGTCTAGATTACAGTAGAATGATTCGAGGCAAATTTGATTGATTTAAGGCCGTGTATAGGTTCATCGAGGTGAGAGGTAACCGTCAGTGGTGCTGCGCGACCGTGGGTGGCATCGAAAGTGGGGTTGTCATGAAGGGTTGTATACAGCAGTTTGGTATTTTAGGCTACAAATGTGGCTTTTTCGACAAATTTTGTGGTCAATACCGTGGGAGAGGATGTTGGGGAGAGTGAAGTGAGGCTAGTGGTTGTGGAGTCCGACAGACGTGGTGACCAAAATGTGATGCTATGTGGATCTATAGATGGCGGCTTGGTGGGGTTGTGAAAGTGGTGGTGGTGGAGAATTTAGGACTCATCTGTAATATTTTAAAAAATTTAGAACTATGATTGCAATCAGTTGTTTACTTTTTTCTTTTCTTTTTATTTCATTTGAATAGAAGGGTAAAACTGTCATTTTATTAGAAAAATGGTTGAAAAGAACCTTTTGCGTAATGAAAGGTGAAATGTATGGATGAAAATACCAAAAAAATGAAAGGTAAAGACGTTTTGAACAATGATATTAAAAGGTAGGGACGTTTTATACTATTTACCCTTTCCATAATTTCAATTTTCAACTAGACAATTCCTATTAAATAAATTTAAAGGAGCTTCATATATCATTTCAAAGTTTGCAACAAAATAACGAGTCTCAATATCATAATTACATAATGTAAATAACATCATAGTTTAAATTTTATTTAACTATTTAGATAAAGTTATTTTTAACTTGTACAGATAAATCTTTTAAAAACTTGAAATTAAAGTCAAATGAATTTTTTTTAAAATAAATAAATTAATAAGCTAAAGTCAAATAAAAGACTTCTAAAAAAGGAAAAAAATAATTTAAAAAAAACTAAAAAAGCACCCCTAGAGAAGACGAAAGAGAAGAAAGAAGAAGAAAGAAAAAATTCAGTTGTTTAGAAATTGGCAAAAAAAAAAAGAAAAAAAAGTCTAGGTGCGAAGCGAAGCATTTTACTTGAGCTTCGAGCCTAGGCACGAGCTTTTTAGAACACCGAGTAAGAGGCAGCTGCCAAAGTCACGGACTAGCTATGCATAGGCCTTCCATCCTGTTCCAACAAAAGGTGCAATCGGACCTCTCCCAAGTTGCTCTATTGGGCCACGGGAGAGGTGGTAAGATAGCATTTTCTCTAGCACTAGGCAATGTCCCGATGTCCCAACCTCCCAGAAAAGAACACCTAACCACCTTTCTCCGTGTTTCCCTTGGCGGACAGTCATATAAAGTACAACATAGCCCAAGAATGTGAATCTTTCAACTAGTAGCAGAGCAAATAATAACATAAGATAGCAGAATCTGGCTCAATAACAGTCATTTGTACATAAATTAGTTGTTATTTGAATTACTGCAACAACTCAAGAATTTAACCCAAATACTTTTCTCTGAAATAACCCCAAGCACTATTCATTAGTTGATCGAGGCTAAAGCATCAGGATGACGATAACCACACACATCTGAGTGCCATATATTGCAGCATTACACAACCAGTTGTGACACTGATACACAGTTGCAAGTTTCGTACAACCAGAACCAAGCTCAATGACTGTCTTAAAATTCGTTTCTTTATCACATCTCATTTCCTTGAGGAACATCCCATCTTTTATTCTATTAATCTCCATATTAATCAAATAGCTATCCAGTTCAACAAAACATTCTATTTCTAATGCAAAGACACAAAACTCTGATGTCTAGAAACAAGGCAGTCAATCAACAGGTACAGTAACAACAACTCCCTCAGTCCGACCTTGTTTGCACATATAAGAAAGATCTACTAATATTGACACCTAGATATGATTTCATATAATTCCAACATTACCCTTCTTAAATCAAAATGCATAAAAACATTTACCAAGATAAGAACAGATAGATCTACACAAAACACGACTGCGTACTGAAACTAATTAAAGTTTTTTTTTGGCCAAGGTCCCATGCTAGTCTCGTTAGATGGATACATCATATGTTCTACGTGTTTTATAATAATTCCACATAAGTACAGGCACTTTCTATTCTTTATGCATACATTTTTGGTCACTTAAAAGGCAATTTATCAAAGTGAGAATGTGATCAATATCTAAGTCCAGTAGAAGCATCCGAAAAAATAGAAACTGTGACAAACAACAGGGGAGAAAGTACTAGAGGATACTATGTATCACAATACCATGAGCTACAGTGCAGATATATTTTACTTGGTGTCTTATGAAATTGATAAAATCGTATTTCGACAAATGCAATATAAATAATTTCTGTTGTAAATACAGTTATTGTTACTAATCTGTGTTAGCAACAATAAGAAAGGAACTGCACGGACAAAGCATTATACTCACAACGCTAAATAGTCAAAGCCAATTGTAATGGCAAACCAAGTTAAGGAGTCTTAAATCTAACCCGTACTTCTAAAGGTCATCCTTGCCCTTTTCCACTAAATCTAACCTATACTTCTAAAGGTCATCGTTGCCCTTTTCCATTACTCAGCCATATGAGAAATTAAGAATCTCTCCAAAATTGTGTAGCGGCCCAAGTTAGTATCAGCTAAGGTATGGCATAAGTTGAGTGCAGTATGCCACAAGGCTAACAATATTATCAAACAAACCAGAGGCACTTCTCCAATTCACCTCACAAGAGGCCAAAAGAAGTATACATGCCTAGCTATTAGTGTACCAAAGCAAGCACAGTTAACAAAAACATGTGTACAATCATATGGTAGGAGTACACTGAATATCTACTGAGAGTAGAAACGATGGATAAATACACCATTTATTCATTGCTAACCGTAAATAATTCATCAAAAACCCCATTCATTGTCAGGGCACCAATTATGATCCAATCAGCACTATCAAAATTCTGTACAACAACAAATAATAAATTACCTAATTCACCTCAATGAACCATCATACTTTCCTCATTCTATTTCAAATCTGTACTAAATCTCATGTAAATGTAAAGCATAAAAATTTTTGAGAGCCCAAAAGAATTGTTACCACCATAAACTGATTATCCTGCAACTAAACAGTTGCTCCATCGGCATTAGTGGCAGGTTTAGCATTGCACAAAGCCTCCTCTCTTCTTTTCTCCTCTTCAATTAGCTTCTTTTTATTCTTCTCGATTGCAGTTGCCACTTCAGCCGGCATGTACTTCTCATCGTGCTTGGCCAAAACCTCTGTGGCCGCGAAATAGCATTCCAAACTCCTTGCCTTCTCCATAATTCCCAATTTATTGCTATTCCTCAACATGCCCTCCTCCTTTTTCCTAATTTCCTCATCAAACGGTTTAATAAACCCCTCCACCACAACCGAATGACCCTCCCGGAAAAGATCCGGCAAACTGCCTTCGTATTTGACCAAAATATCCGTGATCAAATCGGTAATTACGAATTGGGTTTCTGGGGACGAGGGCAATTGAGCAACACTGCTTTCCAGTACTAACCCGCCAAGCCGGAATTTCGACTTGCTAGGGTCAGAATTGTACTTTTGCAGGGCGTCCGTGGGGGTGATGTAGAAGACTAGTTGATCTTGAAATTGATTGAGTACTATAACTATAAATCCGGCAATGCAACTGAATGTGAGGCCGTAGGTCCAGAGGCGGCGGTTCTGGAGCTGGCGGGCTCGGGCTCCGATGTCGGGCTTGTTCGTTCGGGTCGGGCGGATGGGGCGGGTGGATAGGAAGCGGAGGTTGAAAGGGCGGGAGGGTTGTCGGAAGTGGGTTAGGATTGGCAGTTCGTGGGGTTTGAAGAGGGAATACAAGGGGTGGGGATTAGAGAGGACGGTGGTTGAGGTGGTGGTGAAGTGGTGGCGGAGAAGGGAAAGGGAGTGATGGCGGCGGAGGAGGAGGTGGGAGATGAAACTGGACGCCATTGGAAAATTGAACAATTTCTCCGTGGAAAGTTGTGGAGAATGGGAAGGGGGAATTAATTTGAGTTTAAAGTACAACAAAATTCAAATATTGGGGACCCGAATGTGAATAAAAATCAATTGAAGATCCAAGTGTGATGTCCAATTAACTAGTTGGCCAAATTTGAACTGCTTTGTTCATTTTTAAAACTACTTCTATCAATAAAATTTACTTTTGAGTACATCAAAAAGTAAAATCAAAATTAGAAATAAAAATTAGTCGTTAAAAAAAAAAAAGAGGAAGAAGAAGCAAAATTCCGAACAATTTTTGAAGTTTATCGTGCAAATAGTTGGTTTGAACCAACTCATTACCATTTTCATTTACTTGTGTATTGGGCAGCTCAAGATTTGGAGAAGTGACCTCGAGTTTTGGACATTTTTCAGTACTCGTATCTATACAATTGAAAGTCAATAGTGTGCACGCGAAACTATTTCGTTTGACACGACGTTGACATGATGTTCATATAGTACTATCATCGTGTTATCACGATGTGCACAAAGTGTTTTAATAGTGCATAAAATACTGTCATCCTGTGACATGATGTGTATATGGTGTCGTGATGGGTAACATGATCTGCACACGGAACTGCTTCTGACGAAACGTCACTATCATGATGTGAACACGATGTTATCATTATGTGCATCGTGTAATTTGCTTTACGGAGGCACCTTAAGGAAGCACATATAGGAAAAATATTCCAAAAGGAAAAAGTTCACTAAGCGAGACTATTCAATGCAACAATGCAGTTTAGTGATATAGGACGAGGAGCGAGTTATCCTTAATTTTGAAGGCTGAGCAGGATTATTTGCAAGTTTTGTGGCCTCAACGACTGATTAGTAGGAGGTGCAAATCAATCTATGCCTCTTCAAGGAGAAAACCAAAAGGGAGGATTTCGTGCCTCGACTTAGATACCAAACCCTAACAACATATCTTACACACTCGATTGAGTTGTTAGAAAGTCTTTACTTGAAACAAGCAAACCAATGGGCAAAAAAGTAAATGGAGAGACAAGAAATAGAGATCGCACACGGCATTGCCTGTTGCCGAATTAATCAATAAAGGGTGCTGAATGGGTAAAGGGTCCAAAAAGTAAAAGACTACTCAGAAATCAAACCACCGGTATTTATATTTATCTCTCATTCATACTTTTCAATCGTTTTATGAAATTTAATTCAAGAAATTCTCATTTACATCAAACAAATCAAGAAAAAAAGAAAGAAACTATTGCCCTCCCTTTTTTCTGATCTCTATTTTTCAACGGTCAGTCTCTCAATCTTTGTCTCCTTTTTATTTCTGTTTAGATACTTGTTATTATGTGGGTATTTTGAACATGGATTATGGATCTGTAAATCTGAGGAATTTTTGAAATTGGGTAATTGATTAGCTGTTCAATATTTGAATATCGCAGATGAAGCTACGTGTTATTTCTGATTTTATTTTAATTATGTTCTCTGTTGTTATTATTATTATTAGTTTTTTTTGCTGAAATTTGATTTTGATATTGCTTGATTTAAGAACAAAATATTGTCCTGATTTAAGAACAAAAAAAAAAAAAAATTTATTGTGGAGTTGAGGGTTTTCTTTTTTAGAATTTTGATTTTATTTTTTAAGCAGAAGTTTTTTTTTTTGTTATCTGTTGATTAGAATGCTTAATAATTTGCTAAATATGGGATCTTTTTGAAAATTAATATACAGTATAGCTTCAAGATTCTCAAATTCTATTTAAAGAGATTTATACAAATTATTAAGATTTATGTTTTCATAAAATATTAATTTTCAGTAATAAGAATTCCTTTAAAAATACTTTCTTATCAGTTAGTGTTTTAAACTAAAAGCCCTGCAAAGGCTAAAGGATTCATTCAAGTATTGATTTGCTGTTATATGAACATGTATTTTCCACTTTATGAGCTCGCATTTATTTTATATTTATAGATTTCTGTTTGAATTGCTTATTTATGCTTAATTTCCCGGAATGCTTCCTAAATTCTGAATGTCTTTTAGTTGCTTTGCTAATTTGTAATGTTTGTATAACAGAAAGCTGGGTTAGTCGCATTTAGGTTCATTGAGAAGATAAATTTAGCATATCATTTTACATGTTAAATTCAAGTTATTATTCTCGTGTTGAAGAAGATAATTTTAGTATGTCATAATAAACGTGTTGTTGAATTCAATGTATTTGTTTTGCAGCCAACATAAGTAAAAAATATTCTTTCCTTTTAGCATGGAATTTGTTCTTCCAGTCGAAGTAACTACACACTTCGAATTGAAGTAATAATATTGTGGAATCATCATAATTACTTTGATACCATTTTTTTTGCCTCTACCCAAAGAATCTTTATGAATTATAGCCTTCCATTTCTTTAAGATGGCAAATTTATCCTATGAAGTTATGGTACTGTGAATTTATATGACTTTGGTGCAGCAGAAGTTTCAAAATGGAGCATGAAGAGACCGGATGCCACCCTTCTCAGGAAGGTCCTATTTTGTGCATCAACAACTGCGGCTTCTTTGGGAGTCAGGCAAACATGAACATGTGCTCCAAGTGTTACAAGGACACGATATTGAAACAAGAACAAGCTAAATTCGCTGCATCATCAATCGAGAACATCGTCAACAGATCAACTAGTGACAACGAGAAGGAATCTGCTGTTGCTAATGCTGCGAATGTGCAAAATGAATTGATGCAAGTGAAGGCCATATCTGTGCCAGCATCGAATTCTTCGACCTCTTCTGAGGCCAGCAAGCCAACGGCAAAGGATGGCCCTAGTAGATGCAACTCTTGCAAGAAACGGGTTGGCTTAACTGGGTTCAAATGCCGATGTGGTAACCTCTTCTGTGGGTCTCACCGTTACTCTGACAAACACGACTGCCCATTTGATTACAGGAGCGCAGGTCAGGATGCTATAGCGAAAGCCAACCCAGTTGTCAAGGCAGAGAAGCTCGATAAAATTTAAGACAGAAAGTTGCCTCGGGGTTTAATCTGTTGAATTATGGTGCATTGCATCTCTGGTTAAAACATCTGCTGGTTGAAAGTCCTATATCCATTGTGATTGGACAGGAATTGTGTTTCTTAGTGCTTTGTTTGTGCTGGTTTGGTGGAAAACATTGTGGCTTGGTTGGGTTTGTGTCATTTTAGATCATGTCTGAGTGGTATATTCAATTTCTAAATCTCCATGAGACTATTGTGGCCTGCTTGTAAATTATGCTGTCTTATAGCATTGCTGCCTTGCATAAATTTTCAAGTTTGTGATCTTCCATTGAAATTGAAATTTGAGGACTTAAAAAGTCCAGGAAAAATTAATTGGGAATTTATGCTCTTTAATTGTGAAAGTTTAAAATTGGGAACTATGTTTTTAAAGCAAAAATTTACTTGTGCTTACATACTTTTCTTGAAAATATTGCCAACTTTCTCCATCTCGTTTATGAGATTAGGAGTAAGGGGAAAAACCACACAAGGCTTGTCGAATAGCTATATCACAAACTGCCCATTTTGCTTTATTTGTTTCATATATGACCTCCAAGATTCATTCCTTGATAAAGCACAGCTAATGATTCAGAGAGAAATACACAACGATGTTCAACTTTAGAACACATTCTCAACATAACAAATATTACTAGTAGAAGGCTACAACGCACTTCTGTTAAGCTGCGACAAACTGTCAAGGGAAAAGTACATATTAGAGCAAGAAATCAAGATCTGAGAGAAATTCCGCGGGATTCAGCTTCAAGATACTTGCAGATCCTCTCCATAACCTCTCTACCCTTAGCACTGTTCTGTTGGAATCTCTCCACACATCTCTGTTCTATCTTCTCTGCCATTGATGCAAGAGTCGATAAGGGCTTTATCCGTATGCTCGTTTCCTGCTTGCAAATGGTCCAGTCAATTGGGTTAGCAGGATGGGGTTCATATCTGATCTTCTCTTCCACTTCAATGAACTTCTGGAGACTGATATTACGGGTTGCCAGTTGCATTGACCGAGATTGTGCATCGACGACTGTTGATTCAACACAGTGGCAGATATCCTGACCAACAATCTTGCGAACAAACCACGGTCCTGGAGCATGGATAGTGATAGCTCGAGTTGTGTACAGCTTCCCGGAACTAGGGTCAAGCTTGTGGTTCAAAGTGTCAACCTCAAGGATGTGTGATAGAGTGCGTTTGTTTTCAGGGTCAGAAAACTTGCGCCATGATGCTGCCGTGACTCGTTCCCATGGGTGCTTGTAAGTGTGTTCTTGGGAATATGCTCTAACCATCCCTTTATATTCTGCACCAAGATAAAGAAATGTAGTTAGTAAAAAATGCGCGTGAAAAACATTAAAGTTTTGTTTTCCATCAAGCTCTTTTGTGCACACTAGAAACGGGAGATTCTAATAGAGGGCATACTGTACATTTAAAACAACAGATAATCCCAGGCGTCCTACCAAAACAACTGGATATTACTATTCACCAGATAGACATAAAAATTTAAAAAGTATAACTTCCACTTAAAAGTAAGAAAAAATTAAGTTATGTTTGGGATAAAATGTTATTTAGATAACTTTAATTATTTTAAAATTTAGCCAAACACATGTAGAACTGAGAGACAAACTTCCTAGCTCAGACTAGTTACTTGGTTTTACACAATATAGTAATCTATAGAAGCACAAGTAGAAACTTGCAACAAAGGAAAGTTAATGTCTCTTCCCCTAATTCTCATGACTTACAGGCATGCTTGGAAAAGTTCTACAGAAATGTTTTTAACACACCGGATTAGAATCAAATCAACCCCATTCATATAGAAAAACAACTACACATACAAAACCACCGTGCCAATGCTAAGAATATTCTTAAATCATATCCCAATTTTTTGCATTATCCCTATTACCAGGTATTTCCACTGCCGAGAAGATGGACATAAAGTTTCACAATCACAAATTCCCTATTACACGGCTACTTAAACCCTAAAACATTACATTGAAGTTGCTCAAACCATATACCAGAACTAGACTGTTCAAGGCTACAATTGCAAAGAAACATGTTTCAAACACGAAAAGACAAAGTCTAATTTGTGGTAATTATATCACATTTTTTTGTATCATTCCTCATACCCGATACTTCACCAAGAAGATGGACAAAGTTTCACAATCACCAATTCTCCATTACAAGGGTACAATTGCAAAGAAAACATGTTTCAAATGTGACAGGATAAACACTAATTTGTGGTAATTATATCACAATTTGTTGTATTACCTTAATACCTGATATTTCACAGATGGACATAAAGTTTCACAATCGCCAATTCTCCATTACATAGCTACTTAAAACCTAAAACTTTATATTCAAGTTGCTAAAACCGTATTACCAGAAGAAGCCTGATCGAGGGTACAATTGCAAAGAAACATGTTTCAAACGCGACAACAAAAACTCTAATTTGTGGTATCCTATTCATTAGGAAAACAAGGTTGAAGCAATCCCAGATACAGATTTATCTCATCTCATCTGCAGGCAAAGAATTAAATTCAAATTTCAACTCTTCCTATGAATGAGATATTCGAACAGAGTTTTTTACTTTTGAGATGAGTTTGAAAAGGGTATTTTACTCAGTGATAGAACCTCACTAAAATCTTATAAAGCCGGAAAATTAAAGCTTCATATGGTTGTTGCAATTTGGTAGAAAATCCTTTCCATGTATACTGAAACCCAAAATTCTAAAACCCAACAAATTAATAGAAAACAATATTCAAATTAATATACCATCAATTGTTTACCTCTCCAAAAATCTGCAATTGAAATCAATTCCTAATCCATCGTTTAATAACCAAAAGATCCAAAAATATGAACAGAATCACATCCAAAATCCTGAATCACTTGCACAATCAAACAATGCATAGATAAATAAATACCAAAAAGAACAAATCAACCATTTAACCATCAAATCAATGAGAACGTAAAATTAATGAACACGGGTAAGATCAAGATTAACACACCTTTCCTCCAGCAGAAGGTTCAAATCTGACTGCTCACAGAATTATATTTATAGAGAGAGTATTCAGAGTACAAAAATTGATTGTGCCCTATCACTATGCACAGTGCTGATTACGTGGTTGAGTTTTTCAATTTCTTATTTTCTACCGAATAGTGCAGGAGATATGTAGGCCTGTTACGACGGTGTAGCGAGCCCTAATGCTGAGGCGGCTAAATCTTGCCACGTACGTTTTCTTGTTTCCAAATTTAGCCTATGTTCGGTTTACTTATAAATAAAAAAGAATAATATAAGTGATGAATGAATAAATAGTATTTATGGATCGATTATGTGATTGAAAATGATATTACATCCTTTATAAATATTTTTTAAGTTTTGAGAAATTGAGACTTAATTTTCGGACATTTTTGAATCTACGGACCTAACCCAAGTTGAGTAGAACTAGGCGACTTAGCTGATTTTAGTATGATAATTATTTGATTGGTCATTGTACTTTGAATAAGATTTTCAAGAATAATGCAGAAATTTTTGAAGCTTTCAGTGACTAACAGGAAAACTTTTGAAGTTCAAAGATCTCTTGAAAACTTTACGAAGAACTAAATGACTAATCAAGTAATTTATCAACATTTATTATGTTTTATTAGTTTTTTTTTCTTTTTTCAATATCAGAGAGATCAACAGATAACCTTGTCGGTTACCCTCAAGATAAAATATTATTCTTTTTTCTAAGTATGGCGATATTATAGAAAATACAATTGTAAGGTATAAGTACCAAAAAAAAAAAAATTGGTTAACTATCTGATTTGTTATTAAACTTTGCGTAATGTTATAGGTGAAATTATATTTTGTAAAGTTCAATGATTAACGGGAGAACTGTTGAAGTTTTTAGTAATGGATAAGATTACATTTTGTAAATTTCACTATTTCATTGACTAACGTGAAAACTTTTAAAGTTTAGTGATCTCTCGAAAAACTCCCGTAAAGTTTAGTGACCAATTATGTAATTATTCCCTCAATTTTAAATAAAGAATTCATTCTTAACTCGGTCCATCTTTTTGCTAGCTAAAAATATGTTTTGCGATGTTTATCTCAAAGGCAATATATTGTGGAAGGCAGTGAGGAGAGCTCTCTTGGGACCAGGAGTATAAGTAATGTAGGAAGCTGGGAGTCAACAAGGGCATAACCCTCGATTAACCTCCTCGAATCGCTGAGAGGTCGGTGGCTAGAGGTCCATGATTTAGTTTGGCGAAGTTGAGATACCTGGATATAAAAAAAAAAAAAAATGTTTTGAGGTGGCAAAATAATATCATACTGTTCAAGTTTAAGATGGTTGACTCGTAAGAGGATTGAAACTGACACAAACTAGGGCAAAACTAGTCCACGGCGCATGTTAGCTTGCCTTTATAGGTGGGTTGTAGTGAACTAGACCTTTCAACTCATTGAAAATTAAGATTACTGTATCGAATTTTTACTTTTCAAGCAAAAAATAAAATAAAATAAAAAATTAATTAATTAATTAACAGAAAATGACAAAGAAAAATTCAATTTACTTAATTCATTCTCAAATGCATTAAAATGTATCATAATTCATAATAGATTCATTGTACAAATTATTCAAATAAAAAAAAAGGAAATATAAGATTGTGAATAAAAACTTTATCATTAGGTAATAAAGAGTTTATATCATGATATTACATATTGTTTATTATCAAATATAAATAAAAAAATCGGAGAAGCTTGGATAACACACGGGCTCTGTCCCGACCATAGTTTAAAAACAAAACCTCGTCGAAATAAAAAGTTTTTCTATCAATTGATTCATTCATTGTTTGTCAGTCAAATAACATCGTTTAATCACACAACTTTGAGGTTCGTTGCACGCTTTTGCTCTAGCCTCGAGTTTCAACAAATATAATTTGCTCGACCCAATGGGCATTGCCATTGTTGTATCCCAAAATTGAAACGTGGAGATCAAAAAGTGATACCATTGCATCAATTTTCCCACTTCGATCTTCTATATTAAGCCCCCGTTTGACAACAATTATTTGAGAAAAAATATTTTGTGTGATGATTTTAGAAGAATGTGTGGTCAAAAAAAGTAGAAAATATTTTTTGTTTCACGTGCAGAATATTTTATTGTGTCAATATGTTATTGAAAATGAATACTTACAAAAAAAAATTGAAAATAATGATTGTCAAATAGGGCTAATTGACATAGAAGAAGGAATGAAGTGAGACATCTCCTTTACATCTTGTAAACTATGAAGTGTGTCAATTAAGTTTAGTACTTACTTGGGATAGCTTAAAAACTGACGTTAAAGTTAACAATTAATTTTATTGTGATCCAAAACTTTTATAATCTTTTCAATAATAAATTTCATTATTTTTTTACCTAAAATTCCAAAAACTTCATCAAAAAGCTTTGTCATATAACCCTTTAATTTGAATGGCTGATGTTTAAGCGTAGTTGGTAATATCCGTCCCTCAACACGTGGCCTTCTTTTTGTACCTCTCTTTCACTCGGACCCAGATTTTTCCACAACGGCATACATTTCGTGTCATTGTTCGTCGACCTGCATTAGATATCATTTTCAATACATCCGTGGGATTCGGTTCTCACTATTTTTGGGCTGAGCGGGAGGTGAAGGCCATAAGAGAATATTACCCTCCCGCTAAGGAAGAGTTATAAAAGGCGTTATCATCTATCTCGATCAATTTTCTCAAATATTGAAAATCCAGAATGACTCAAAGAATCACTTGCCCCTTTGATGCCACGTGAATATACTACATTTATTAAAGAGTTATACTTGGATAATACCTTACAGAAACAAAATCATTACCATTAAAAGGAAAAAAAAAATGAAATTAAAGATAGATTAAAAAAAGATATTATATATTTTGTCTGAACAAGCTTTCTGTCGGAGAAGAAATATGCTTCCTGCCGTGCTTACCGTGTTTACCATTCCAAGTGTATTACTAATTTACCGAAACAAAACTCCATTGTATAAAGATTTTTATTACAATGCACTTCTTTTACTAGTTTTTGGTGTTGATTGAATCTATACAATTATATCGAACAAGTGCATGTTTTTGCTTATTACTCTAGTATAGTTTGGTTATGTCTAATTGTAAGTATTTTGAGCAAAAAGAGTAATTTATGCAAGTTATGGTGGATATCGTGTCGACTGTTTCATTATTTTCAAGTTAGTGCCGACCGATTCATTCTTTTCAAGTTAGTTATTTTTTATTTCGATCCCAGATTGAAATCTGTGTATGTACATCTTTGGCAAAACTTTTGATTATTTTTGAGATTAAGATGCTGCTTTATTTGAATAATTTTTTGAAAGTGTTTTGTCTCGCTAAAAAAACATTCTAAAAAAATTGGTTTAAGGTAGCTTTTTCAAACTTTAAGAAATAGAAGCATAAACAGAAGTTCTGCCAAACACGCCTTATGAGTTTTGAAGCTCAAGCTTATATATATATGTCATTTGTTTGATCTAACTAGTCATCTTTATTCACATTTTTCGGGATCTACGTGTTGTGTTCAATTGAGCATCTCGAGCTTTTGAACTTGATTGTATGTAAAGTTCAGTTGTTTCTTAATAAATCATGAGTTGTTCTCATCCCATATAGTATTAACTTTTATAGGATGTCGTACTCAGTATTCAAATGGGAGGAAATATTCGAAACTCTGGAGTTCAATTTTGTTAATCCTGTGCAACATTCTTTGTTTTTGTTATCTTTGATAAAATAACATTGCTTGTACGGGATTTACAACTTCGTGAACTGCAATTGCAAAAGAATTTAGTTTGTTGTAGTCAACTCCAAATTTTATTTTTGTAGCCAACTCCAAATTTTTAATGGGTATAAAACTCAATATGTCGTGGTAATTTAAGTGTGTCGCGTAAATAAGCATAGACGCATTGATGTAGCGGAAGCGATAAATATGTTGATTTACAAAAAACGTCGTAAAATATTCATTGATTCTTTGTAAGAATGTTGAAGATTCGATTTGATTAACAAATCATTGATTCGTGCCCAAACATTAATTTGGATTGAAAATTGGAGAAAATCTCAACAATTATTATTTTATTTTAATTCAAAAAAAAAACTTATTTTCCTTTAAGGTTACAACCCTTATTTATAATAACTAAGAAAACCTAATTAACGAATAATCCTAATAAATTACTAACTCTAATTGTGCCCGACCCTAATTAACAACTAACGTTTATAGTATAGTAAAAATTAAAAGTTCTAATCAAAATTAAATTTCAAATTTATTTAATAAAGAAAGTACTAACTTAAAATAATAATTAAAAACTCAATTTTCATCGTACAGTAACACGATCTCATTCCATAAATCAATTCACATTCTACTTGAGTAGGCATAATACACTGTTTGTGGCAATCATATCCCGTAATGCCTCGTGTTCAACATGTGAATAAATTTAGAAGGTTGTGTCGTCTAGCATTGAATATGTTTTTTCTTGTCATCTTTTCATTGTCATGTTTTGTGAAAGACATGTTTTACTTAGGATGATGACCAAATTGTAACCTCTCTTTCCATACAAGATGATCTGAAACAATTAGCAGAGGTTTGTGAAATCACTAGAATAGGATTGCAGAATTTCATTCAAATTTGCAGTCTAGATAGAGAAAATTCTCAAAGGGAAACGTGATAAGAGCAAGCAAGAAGACAAGGTCATTGCTGATTTGCTGTGGTAAATCCAATGCAAAATTCCAAGAGGAAGTTGAGAATTGAAGCTAAATATCTGTCCAAGAAATGGTGTATATTATGACGAAGAAGATGGAAACTGGAAACTACAGAGATTGGCGGTTTTTAGTTATCCTTTTCGAATTCAATTTATCAATAGCCTATTCTTGTTGATTGCTTGCGGCTAAATGAATGCGAAACGTCCATGTCCAATCAGTGTCCTTTTGGTGAAACTTGCTTGCGACAAATTGCACGACAGAAGGTTTCTATGTAGATCTATCATCTTCTTTGTTGAATAGGTTTGGAGCACTTTCCATTAAAGTAGGGAAAATGCACCATGCCAAGTAGGAATAGACCTCAATGTTGACCATATATAGGAGCTTCGGAGTAATTAGATGAGGAGTAATCCAAACGCATATATGTGGTGGTTTGTATTTTTATACTGAATCATTCTTGGATTTTATCCTTAACATACTCCCACAAGTGATGGCTCGTCCGAGAACATCAATCTTAAAATCTGAATATTCAATATTTGAGCTTTAGATGGATTGAGTTGCACGTTTATAGCTGTGTTGAGACTTAATGTCAACCTTATTATGGGGTGTATTTCAAACCTTTATATGTCGATCAATATTTTTATACCTAATTAATGTGAGATTTTACTCGTAAAACACTGTAGTTGTACATATCAAAAAAATTTCCCTCTAAAGTCTAAAGCTTTATCCATGAAAGTGTCTTCTGTGTCGTGCAGTGTATTTGGGTAAGTTAATTCTCCATCGATTACATGGATTTTGGAGGCGTGGTACTGGACAGAAACATTCCAATAATTTCCCTGTAAGTTTATGATGAATTATACTTATTTTTTTGAATTTTTAACTTTTGTTTCTGCTTTGTATCAAAATAATTTTTACCCTTCATATTTGCAGATCGATAACTATGATA
>CAIGRB010151284.1:30180-55379 GCA_903798255.1 Fraxinus quadrangulata
TATATATATATATATAGATAATTAAAAATATCTGATTTTTGAAAATTAAATCTTTAAATCTGATTTTAGAATATAAATCTTGAAAAGTAGGGAAAAATGTAATTTCCACAAAATTTAATTCATTTGTAAATTAGGCCCATTTCAAATGCAACAAAATGAGGCAAACTGCTTAGGTTAGGATTTTCCAAACTAGTTTGCAGTGATTTCTACTCAACTTGTTCGTTACAGAGGAAGTTTCAAATTTATTTGTTTAAAAATGGACTTTATATGTCGATTTTGCACTCGATCGGATTGTTTTAAATGATTTCGTTTCCACACAACCGTCCAATCTTGTCGTCATTCTCATCTTGTCAATGTATATCATTTGATCTTTAGTAGTATGAAATGCTTTTTCTTGAACCAAACCATGAGATGCATATCCTATTCATTCATGCCGCGACAGATCAGAATTAAACTTTTGGACTCCATTAAAATTTTAATTCATTTTTTTCTTTCTTCTTTTTTAGCCATACATTTTTCAAATATTACTATTTCAAAATATAATTTTCTCTAAGATCTCGTTAAAATTGAGCTCAAACAAGGGCTATATTTACCTTCAAACGTAATTTTTATCTCAGGATTGTGAATTGTGACGATAGAATTCTAGAAGTATCGCATTCTCGAGTCCTACTTCTCAAGTAAGTAATGACTTGTCATTTCTTATTTATTAACAAATTGAAAATGATTGAAGCCTTATCGACTTGTATGATTGCATTACAATATTTCACCATTGCCAGGTTATATTGACTTTTGTTAGCAATTAATTGTAGAATCAATTGCATATGCGCAAATAGTGATTAAGTCGAAAACTTTAATTGTGAGATGATCGAGATATTTTATCATTATAATTTTTAGGTTCAATACTGGACATCATTCGTATATCATGCCTTCTAAATATGAGTCTAGAGCTTGAAACAGAAAAAGAAAACAAAAGGATATGGCATTAGTTCAAAGTGAAGCACGAGATATTGACAAGTACTTTGTTTGCAACAATGTGAATGAATTGACTGAGAATGAAGTGATTCAGAATTAATGAAGATGATTTATGTTTGGAGTTATATGTCTTGAGTTGTTATATACCAAGTGAAGCAACAATAGCAATTAAGGTACTAAATATTTGAAGACATTGAATGATTGTTTCCTGAACGCTTATATTACTTACAAAATTTTGCTAACTATACCGTTTACAATTGTGTATATAGAAGAAATTTATCCAAGTTTAAGTTGATCAAGACTTATCACCAATCAACTATGTCGCAAGAAATATTGAATGAATTAACTTCGTTATTAATTGAGAAAAAAATTGTTGAACAGTTAGGTTATTTAAATTTGATTAATATTTTTACCTTTGAAATCGCAAGGCTAATAGTATTTAACTCATCGTTTGTAACATTGTCACATTTATTATTTGATTATAATATAAATAATTTGTATATTACTTTTTTACTGTTAATTTTTAAGTTAACAAATTAATAATTGATTTCTTAATATACTTATAGATTTTGCATGCATACTACAATTTTTGGGAGCCTAATTTATTAAATTCTCCTCAGGCCTCAAAAATCATAGGATCGGCATTGGATGGTCGATCATAATATTCAACAAAACTAAGGTTTAAATGTCGAACTTCATATTTAGAATCTAATTGAAGTTGTCTTATTGGTTGTTTGACGAAGTTTTTGATAAAAGTTTTAGCAGATTTTAATAAAAATTAATTTAATGTGTAGTCATGAGCGGAGCCAGGGGTACAGCAAAAAAAATTATACTGGACTAATATATTAAAGAAAAACTCATTAGAAAAAAAGAAATTTTCCTTAAAAACAAAAATCGTTTACAAAATTAATTGGACCTAGGGATAAGTCTGGGCCTCCTTACACTTGTGTAATTGAAAATTGATAAAAATTATAAATTTCATAAAATGTATGGATTAAATGAAATGTTGACTTTGACCTTTATTTTTTAAGATTTGCCAAACAAGCGAAATTATATAAGCTATGGAAAGTATTCAATGTGAGGATAAAACTTGTACTGGATAAAAAAAGTTAGAAGAGAGAGAAAAACATGCAGCCTTTTCTTTTATTTATACTAAAGTTGTGTGAAAATGGCTGCAGAAATTCACCATTTTCCGCCTGATAATGGTACGATCACTAAACATTATCAATTGCATTTAATAATTGTTGTTTTAGAATTAATCAGAATAAAGCGACATGAGTTGGTTCGTATAGTATAATTTGCTGCTTGTAACGTCCATTTCATCACATTCAAAAAATATCTCTTATCGTTCTGAATTAGGGTTTCGAGACTTGTGATTCTAACAAGGCTGCCTATCTTGATGAAATTAACTAGCCCTTCGAAGAATATTCATGAACCTTTGTGGCCGATTCACACGAGTCACTTTATATGTGTACTCTCTCTAGTTAAAAGTAAACGAACAATATTTTCTCAATAATTTAGAATGAACTTTCTAAATTAAATATTTTGCAACAACAATCTTGAGGCTGTCTTTCATCACAATAAAAGATAAATGAATAATAATAAATATATTGAAATAGCAACAAAAGAAAATATTTATAAATAATATAATAGGTGCTCTATTAGGACAATTATTGAGGATGTCCTTACAAATTATAAGTCAAAGAAAGCTATTATAAAATCATAACATTTTTTCTTATTGATTTTATAATCATCAATTAATTAATTTTTTCTCAATGTGTCCAAAATATTAATTTGTAAAATATTTTAAAGGAAAATGGGTTCCATTAGAACTCCATTATCTTCAATTATTTATTTTGATCAAATGCTTATCTTAAAATGCACCATTAATGTGGCGTGACACGATGCTTAGGATGAATTATTTTTTTGTATTTTGACTAAATATATATCTTTCTCATATTCGTTTATTTAAGAGACACTTGAAACCATAGGTTATCAACATGAATTAATTATTTCATAATAATTGGGATGAATTATGGAGCTGAATATTGTTGTCAAATTTGACCCTCTTAATATTATTTATTTTTTGAAAGTCATTCTATGTATTATTATGTATCTTATAGTTAGTGATAAATTGTGTACACATAAATTTGATGTAACTTTTTATGTAGTTCGACATTAGACGGTTTATTCGGTAAGGTAAATTGCATATTTTGAAATCCGAGCTTTTATAAATTATTGATTCTAGTATATATTCTACTAGTCTTCCTCTATCAAATATTGTGTGTAATACATGCTCTCAAGAGTGTGTCGTGTATTGAATTGGTTAAGACAATAGATAAATAATTTACATACTTTTTTCTTCTTCGTCATTCCATATCAATTCACTGCAGAGAAGTATGCTATAAGGCTACATTTGGCACATCGGATTATATTGTACAAGAAATTATACATAAAAAGGGAAAATAATATCGAGTAGATATTATAGGATGGCGAAAGGGGAATTATATTTGTAAGTTTTCATTTAAAATAATGTTATTTGCACTGCATTTTTATTTGACATAAATTCACCTCCTCACTTCGTATTATTTTATTACGATAACTTAAAAAAGATAGGACAATTTACATTCTTTTGAATAAAAAACTAAGAAATAATATTAATCTTAACCCATCCAAATACTATAGTACTCTAATTTATATTTAATTTCTTATACGATCTAATCGTGTATACCAAATGCAACTTAAACGCATATTTGATATATATTATTGGACTAGACCAAACAATATGACAAATATAACATTTAAATTCTTTTATTTTTTAATATTTTCTGGTGTCTAATGGTTTCTATTCTACATAAATATGACCACAACACAAATTTTCTTGTGTGTCAAAACTACTCTAGGAGGATTGTATTCCAAAAATTAATACAAGTACAAACTTAAGTGGAGAATTAATAAAGTCACCTTAAAATTTAATTATACTTAATTTCAAATCAATCAATCAATCTAATTGCTTTTCAAGGGTAAAATATGGCCGACAAGGCATCATCAAAGTATACAAAACTTTTTGCCCAAAAGTCACAAGTGTTCCCAACCTTGACAATGAGTGGAGTGTGTGTGTATGGATAAATTCTTCAAGAAGTTATCAACCTTTCATAAGTATAGCATTTATGTCTCTAATCTTCCATTTGTAACTTTCATTTTCCTAACATTTTAACATTTGTAAAAAAAAAATGTGGCGTTAATATAATTATCATTCCGAAGTTCAAGCATTGACCGTTCAAAATTATGTTTTAATGTTGTAGTTTCTTGGACATTTTTACCCTTACAGTTAGCTCCAAATAGACTTTTTCCCCTCACGTGGGAATACCTCACACACGATGTCAAGATATGAGTGCTAGAAATGAAAAGTTAACGACATAGCTGACACTTATGAAAAGTCGAGGACTTGGAGGAATTTGCCCTATACATATATACTAATTCTATCTTGCCATTCCCTTTGAACTTTCTTTGGTGGAAGGCTGCATTTTTTCGTACCAAATGATGGCAGACAAGAACACATTATGCGAAGCTTGAAAAGAATTATTAGGAATTAAGAACTCAAAATGGGGCAATTTTGTTGAAAAGAGCCTCAAAAGATTACCTAATTTAAATTAGTTTTCTATATTTCTTGCTACATAAAGTTAGAAATTATGGGATTTTTAAGTCTAGTATACTTTTACAAAGGAATAATTTTTTAACTTTGGGAGATGCCAACATCTGTAAAGAGTCCTTTTTCTTTACATGTATGTGCACTAACACTTTGAATAAATTCTTTTTATCTCCAATTGCATTGAGGGTCCGACTGACAATCCTTCTCCCTTCTTGTAAAATAATTTTTCGAAAAAGTAATCTTAGTCTACCTACTTTTTAAAACTATTTTAATCCGACAAACTACTTTCATAAAATTATTCAAACATTGTTCAAAAGTAACTTCTTAATTTTAGAAGTAGTTTTTGACATTTCATATGCTTGATTAATCGAACCCTGACTGGAAATCACATAATTCTTCCATACTATGACATTTGATATGTATCATTTCGATGCACGAGTGACATATTTTATCTAGGGTATCCAATTAGTAAGCCGGTTCGGGAAAAGGTCAGACTTGATAAGTGAGTTCAGAGACAGAAGTGGTCAAGGGGCTAATTGAGAGTTTTTATTACTTGCTTTTTTATTATCTAACAAATTTTTCTGTTACCATATAGCCCACTTGACTGAACAAGTAGTATATATATCATGTTTGTGTTCCATTCTTTAAAAAAAAAAAATTTTTTTACGTACTTATTTTCAACCACACATTCACACAATAAAATATTTTACACGTGAACCCAAATTTTTTTCCTAATTTATAATTGTATATTCTCCAAAAAAAAAAAAAACCACTATTTAAAACAATGTTTTTTCCCAAAAAATGACCACCAAACGAGGCATAAAGATACCCAACATTGGTGACATAGAACACGAAGAGCCTAGAAGTAGAAGTGTTTTATATGCTTGGTAAATGATAGGGGTGGGGGATTTTAAATGATGAGTTTCCATCTCTACCTCTCCAAGTAAGAATAAAATTTGAGTAGCCACTAAGGTAATCAAACTGCCATCATAAAAGTAGATATACATTTTCACATCCCTACCTTCAACTTTAAATCTTAGTAATCGCGTAGTTCGATATCGATCGTGTCGTTAGTAGGAATTTTTCTGGAGCGACAGGCCGTTCCACACGTCTTTGGAATGGTAGTGTAGTTTGATATAACAATATAAGGTGTATTAAGTTCCTGCTTGCTTTAGCTAAAAATTGAATTTTTAATAAATTTTGATAAAAAGTTAAATTAATGAAATGTATGGTTGAAAAATTAATAAAAATGCGAATCTCATAAAACATGTAATTGAAAATGAATTTTAAAAAATGAGAATCGAACTAGGCTAAGTTTATAGGTAGTTTGAACTTGCTTAATCTTGTCAAATCACAAATAATAATTATTACTAAAGTGCAATTTCATTTTTTAAAGAAAGTCGACTCATGAGTATAAGGGTGTGTTTGAGTCACATTATTTTGGAAGAATGTATTTTGGAATAGTAGATTGATGGAGAATGTGTGGTTGAAAAAAAAATTATTGATGTGACGAAAAATATTATTTTATTGAAAAATGTGTAGCTAAATGAGTAGAAAAAAGAATAAAAATTTTAATGTGACTCAAACCGAAACTAATTCAAAGAATAATTTTTTTCTTGACATGGGTGCAACCCACGTGCAAGCTTTAAATACATCTCCAATAATACAAGACATCCTTCCAATAAAATAAAATAAAATAAAGTTAATATATTCACGAGTAGAATTTCATATTAGAGCATAAACCTCAATTTAAGGAATAATTTCACAATTTCCCCCAATATATTTCTCAAGTAGCAAGTTAGTCCTGAATCTTTAAAAAGAAGAAAGCTAATCTCCAACTTTTCACTATTGTAGTTTTTAATGACATTTAGCACATGTTTTGGCTTCATTATCTAAAAATACATTTTTTTTCCTTATTTTCATACACATAAATTCAAAAAAATTACTTATTTTTTGATCACACATTCTTCAAAATATTACTATTTTTGAAATATTACTATTCAAAAATGCATTTTTAATGGAATTCAAAGAAGTGTAACTGTACAAATTTTCAAAAAAATATGATTTATTTCAATTTAAACATCGAAATAAGTTGGGATACAAAACCAAATTTCCTAAAGTTTTTAACGCCTTAACGTGTCATATGATGATTTAATAAAAAATTGATTGTGCAACTATATTAAAAACTTACGAACTAACTTGCTAATGTAAAACAATATTGAGTCAACATATTAAGGATCAATAATGCAATTTTCATCGATAATCAGACAGCCCACGTTTTGTCTCTTACTGAAAAGTTCCTTGAACCACCTACACGTGTGCCCCTCTTGTTTTAATTCTATCCGCCGGAAATGACACTTTTACTTATATTCAAGCATAACCAAACATGCCCTTCTCTCTATGATCACCTCGTGTGCCATTGCATGTATGTTTGTGTGTATATATATACACACACAAACATATCTACATGCTAACATTCTCTCCTTGTCTTGTCTCCCGAAAATTGCAATGGCCATCAATACAGGTCCGCCGGCGCCGGAGTTGTTAGATTTGGACAACCTACGAGCCATCAAAGTACTAGGCAAAGGTGCTATGGGCACAGTATTCCTCGTCCATCACAAGTCAAACGACCCCTTTGCCCACCGCCCATTCGCCCTCAAGGTGGTGGAGAAATCCTCCCTCCGTCATGCCGACCGCCGCGCTCGTCACGAAATCTCCGTCCTCGGCCGCTTTCACAACCACCCTTTTCTGCCATACCTCATTGGATCTTTTGAAAATCATGAAATCATTTGCTGGGCTATCCCGTTTTGCCCCGGCGGAGACCTCAACGTGCTCCGGCACCGCCAAAACGACCGCGTTTTCTCTTCGGCTGTCATTCGTTTTTATTTAGCGGAAATCATTTGTGCTTTGGAGCACCTCCATGGACAAGGCATTGTTTACCGGGATTTGAAGCCGGAAAACATCCTCGTACAACAATCCGGCCACGTCACATTAACGGATTTCGACCTGTCGAGAAACCTCGTCCAAAGAAAACCAGATAATCTGCAATTTTACTCCGATCCGGAGGAACATTCACAGGCAAATTTAAAGTACCCTCATCTCGCCGGGAAATTCACTCGCTTCATTATTTCGAAAAGAGGAAAGCATGCATTCAACAAGAAGACAGGGTTGAAGAAGGTGAAAAGTGCCCGCGTTTCGCCAGTTAGCCGGAGAAACCCAGATGATTTTTCGGCGAATGAGCGGTCGAATTCCTTTGTGGGCACAGAGGAGTACGTCGCACCGGAGATTATACGTGGCGACGGTCATGAATTCGCCGTCGATTGGTGGGCTCTTGGTGTGCTTTGCTATGAAATGCTATATGGAACGACTCCATTTAAGGGTAAGAACAGAAAAGAAACATTTCAGAAAATACTATTAAGCCGGCCGGAATTCTTCGGCAAGCCAAATCCAATAACGGACTTGATTCGAAAGTTGTTGGAAAAGGACCCCACGCGCCGCCTCGGGTATCGGAGAGGCGCCTACGAGATTAAAGAACACGAGTTCTTTCACGGCTTGAGGTGGGATTTACTAAAGGAAGTTGTACGGCCTCCATTTCTACCATTAAAAGATGAGATTGGAGGAACAGACGACTTAGTTAAATGCGAAATTGATGTTATGGAGTACTTTCACAAGTTAAAGAATCCGTCATCACCGTTATGGTCATCGTCACCTGATGAGTGTCAACATAACGTTTCGTTATCGGAATTCTAATTTAAATTTTTTTTATTTTATTTTTAAGGAGACGCGTGTACATAACAATAAGGGGTAAGACGTAAAAAACGGCCTTGATTAAGACTAGTGCTAGTGTTTATACGTGCAAATTATGATTAAACGTTTGTAATTTAGTTAACTATAATTGCATTTGTATACGCCCTTGGGGTGGCGCGTGGTATACAATTGCCATAGGTGTAGGAATAATAAAGCTGCTTGAAATGTAGGGTTAGAATTTTTTGGTTTATATTTATATATATATACATACTAGTCGCAGTTAAACGTTCATTGCACGTTATTTTGAAATGCTTCATAAACGCTGTAAAAATGTAATTCTTTTTTTCAACTTTGTTCGAGCCATTATTACATCGTAATTTGTTGAAGTAAAAAATTAATTACGAATGGAGGTGCAAAAGAAATAGTAAGTTGATGTTTCGAAATAAAATGTAAATATATCCGAACTTCCGAAAAATTAACAACCTAATCTTTATTTCCAAACATATTTGGATAGTTTAATTTCAATTCTTTGAATTTAAATAAAAGAAGTTACTTATTTTAAAATATGATTCTCATTATATTGTCGAAGTAAGTAACTTTCTTACGTTTAACTTGAGTAATAAAAAGATAATAATTTTAGATTTACTTTTCTACAAATTGAACTTTTTTAAGCATAGAGAAATATTCTCCTAGTGACCATATACTCAAAAGATTATTCTCTCTCAATTTAGTTCTAAACTATAATTTGGTCAAGTCTTAATAGCATAGAAATCATATACCCCAAGTCTTGAAATTGACCAAAAAGTGATGGGTAAAAACATGCAACTTTTACTTTTTGGAGGAAGCATCGAGAGAGATTGTTTTGTCTAGGTATTAGTATAATACTAATCCTACAAATACTCTATTTAGTATATAATGTTGGACGTAATTATAAAATTTTACGAGAAAACAAATAAATATGTCACACGTCTTGTTAGCTTGATTAATATGGCTTGCTTCGAATATGGGTTCTTGTTTTCTTTAAAAGTTACGAATAAATATATTGACTTCGATTTATTTATTTCAAAATTCTTTCCATCCAAATCGATATTTATACTTAATCAACAAGTTCGTTGGTGAAAAATGAACTATTGTTGTGTGTTTTAGAACCATCGAAATCCCGATTTCAACTATTTCTCAGTATTGGTTGAATAAACAAATGTTGATTGATTATTCTTAGTATTTTGCTAAAATCCAACCGGTCTTAATTTTGGCTTTGTCGTATTGTCTGGGGTTAAATGCACTACGAGTCACCCAACATTGAGAGCATTATTTAAGTCACTCATATTCGGTTTGGTACAATCAGGTAATCTAACTTCGATTTCTTGCAAAATTGGTTACTTCGTCCACCATCGTCAGTTCAAATACCTTAATATGTTGACCTCAACATTAAAATTAATAGATGGCTGGCTGGCGTGTAAAAATACACTTTTAGTTCATACATTTTTAAGTGTTTTTTGTGAGATAAATTATGTGTATTTTTGTATGACGTGAATATACACGTCAATCATCCATTAGTTTCAACATTCAGGTCATCATATTACATTAGTTTAACCGACGGGATGGCGGACAGAATGACCATATTTGCAAGGAAATTCAAATTGAATGATCAAATTGTACCAAATTGAATGCAAGTGACCAAATTTGCATGTAAATCGTAGATGAGTTATCAAGATATAACTCCGATCAAAATTGAATGACATGCAGTTCATTCAACCCTATTTTCCCACTTCTCGATATATTCCTATAAATCTAGCATATAACAAATATCATCCCCTTCTTTTTGTATGCTAGTGTTTGGCATGAAGTGAAGAACCTGCCAAAAGACTATTGATTCCCAAATCAAGAAAATTGATTATCCCTTTTGCCTGCTTATTTTAAGCATGCTGTTGGATACTTTTATCTCGTGACTTTTTTTGGGGTCACTTCGGTGATAAAAACCAAACAGCCCTTTGTCTTTTTCTACAGGTTTTGGCTTCTAGAATTTTATTACACATATGGCCCTCATTAGCCAAAAAATAAATCTTCTGGATGGAAGCAGCAGCAATTCTTTTATAGTATTGTATATTAATTTGTCTTTTCGAGTAAACGAAAGATACGGCTCCATGTGAGTCACAAACCTTAAAAACATGACTTTGTTTGCAGTTTTAATTAAACGGCTTAATGTAACAGTGGTAAATTTGTAACCTATTGAGGACATAAGGCACATGGTATGTCTAATTCAGGTTCAGGGAATTTGGCCATGATTCTACACCATGAGTTATCCCCGCCCACAGTGTAAAATTATGAAAGGATACAATAAATCGTCAAGTACGTGCTTAGTAATAGATTGGACTGGACAAGACACGATGAGAATACCAGTAAGAACAAATTTCTATATACAGTATCGACAATGACTTCAGTGTTATAAGCTGTGAAATAAATTAAGCTATTATAGTCGACTCCTTGCAATCCCTTTTCTTTATGAAGTTTGTAGTCAACTTTCATCTATAATTCTACTCACGAAAGTCTTAGCCACCATGCTTTTCCAGATCAACTTCAAAAAATTCATCTCAGAACCATATATTAATTAGTAGATGATAGAGTAGACATGCACCAAGAAAGTTTGAGATCTATAAACTAATGATTCCAAGAGTAGCAAACCGACTCGAGCATTCTAGTCCTACAAGTCCATAACAATCCAGCAACAATATAATATCAACATGAGATCAACATACGATCCATTGATGATAAGTCATTCATCGAAATATCGTACAATTAGGTTCTTGAATAAAACTGTTCACTTTTCACCTTATATTTTCACGGCGCCTCACATAACGAGTTCGGTCGTTGTACCTTGGTCTGTCCTGGGCTCTCTGAGGCACAGGCTCCACTCTCCTCTGTCTCTCAGGTGATCTTTGAACTATCTCTCCATTTACGAAAAGCTCAGCTGTTGAACCATGTAAAGTTCAATATATCTCAACAATCTTTGTAGCAAGAGGAAAATATAAACAAATTCTTTTGAATGCTGTGATGTTGCAGAGAAATGTTTTAATATCTAATATAACTTCAAGACAGGTAAACTGCAATGGTGACCAAAATACTTTTTGAGGAAAATATAATAGGAATGGAAGTCCAAATTTTCTTTTACAAGTAAATGTGAAAAGGAGCCACTTCCGAACTTTTATATACCAAAATAGAGTGCTTGTTTAGGATAAAATTATAAGTTGCTTAAATTATAATGTGATAGAAGTAGTGGTGGATAAGTGGGTTGTGGATCCTACGAAATGTGTGATTAAAATTAATGTTTGATTTTGATCATTAAATTATAAGGAAATTTTTATGTTTCCCAAACATATAACATCAATGGCCCAGAAAAGGAATTTACGGCACAAGTTCAGTTTTCTTAACATCTACTACTTCATATATAATTTTAAATGAGAACTGGAGCCAAACAAATATTTGATTTCATAAATAATAACTTCACCTAATAGGAAACTGCAAAAATATATGAAATTGAGTGATTGTGATGGAAGTCAAGCACAATCAATGGCATCACCTAGTAAAGATAGAATCGATACACATTATGAACCCCTTAACAAAACCTAACTACTGACCGAATCAAATTTAACTGAAGCTTGGCACAATATTTTGATTGGAATATTCCAGATGGGGTCATCCATAACCTTTGAAACTTTTGATGATGAGGTCCCAAACCTTTCATTTTTGGAACCTGGGGTTCCTTTTCACCATTAAAAAGTCTATTTTTTATTTAAAAAGACCAGTGTACCCTTTCATACCCCATGAACTATCAAATTTTTACTTGACGGTCCAACCGTTTCCTAGGTTAGGGACCTAGGGAGACAGAAATAACAGGCTTGGGACCCCAGTTGGAACTTCCCTATTTTGATCTAAGATTGCAACTAACAAAAACGTTATATAATTCATTCACACTCAGATCCATCAGTCTGATATGAGAAAAAGAGTTGGGTTAAACAAATGAAAATGTAAATACTTGAAGGGAGTCGCAACATCCTTATTTTACACTAGGAAGTCAATGTTCATCTGCTGCTACACAAAGTGCAACTTATTACTTGTCCACAGTACCAAGAATGGCTTTTAGTAAAGAGCAGTCTCTTATATATCAGATTCAGAATGGACATCTTCCACAATACGTCTCAACTATTAATAACTTCACCATTAGGGATTTTGAGTTACTAGTTGAAGTTTTACATGTTTTAAGTTATATCCGTATGCATTCTGCAGCAATATAATTTTTCCACTCAAGTTCTATTCCATATTAGGAAGGACACTGACAAATTGCATTTCCATTCCATATTTGTTTATATCCTGTACAAAACCAGTGGCATTGAGTGTTGTTCAAAGCCCTTTCATATCTCTTCAATCTTGACCAAATGAACCAAGTTACAAATGGCATACAATTTGAATTTTATAATGAATTATCAGCAACGCACATAAAAAACAATTAAGAAGAAGTGAAACACATAACCAGAGAAATTTATAAATGCATAAAGATATTCATAAAGCTCTTTAACAAACTGAGAGTACCAATTTGAACGATACCCAAAACTTCAGAAAATTCAAAGTTGAGAAGTTCGACCATGAACGCAGTATATCTGACAATTGACACTACACTATATAATACATAATCGAACCACATGCCAACTCAGTACACGGAATAAACATTACCATAAAAATGTATCAAAAGCCAGTAGTACACATTGGACAAGAAGTGCAACACATATCAAATCAATAGTCCCATATGAAGGAATTAATTAGCACAGAGATTGTAACAGAAAAAGTATTTCAATCCTAAATAACAGAAAAGAAACTTATAGAAGATAAATTACCTCCATAGTCCTTATTCTCGGCATCTACATAAGAATCTGGAAGAACAAACAGAACACCAGGCAATCCTACACAAAAATGGAAAATGGTTGGAACAATGAAATGAAAAATTGTTTAAGCCTATTTCCATGTCTTATTCATATCAATAGCTGAATTAAATTCAAAAGAAGAAAAGAAAATCAATTGCCAAGAGGCAAGAACTAACCTTCAAGCTTGTTTGAGGTCTCCTCATCAATCTCGCATCCAAATCCAAAGTATCTCTCACATGACACATTATATATCTTCTTTTTAGCCTCCTCCTCGCTGTTAAAACCACAAAGACACAATCCATAACCCAGGAATTAAGTATCCAACAATATAAAATATCAAAAAATCCATTGCACGAAACAAGGATGATAATTACTTCATATCTCACAGGTTCCATTCTCGATCAAACGACTTGTTATTAAAAGCTACTGCATTATGCTTCCCAGCAAGATACTGCCTTTTCTAAATCCAAAAACTTTCCAATTAACCATGTACAGCACAAAAAATGGTGATAATGCTTTAACTTTCTAAAGGCAAACGTGTATGGTTACGGTTTTCTTAATTTCAAGTAAAAAACTTATTTTTATGAAAGTAACCCAATCCTACAGCCAAAACTTACTTATTTCCAACATTTTTCTACAAAAGAAATTATTTATTTTGAAGCTTATTTAATTTTTACTACATATAAATAAACTTTCAGCTTAACCAAACATGCTATTTGTCGGAAGATTACTGCAAATGCAGGTTAATCATTACCTAAAATGTGAATATAGCAATTAATATTACCAAGTATGAGGCTATGTAAGTATTAAGAAATATCCAACAACAATTAAATGAAAAGTCAAATATATACCTTCCAACAACTTTAGCAAGCGTTTGAATATAACAATCAATCATCTGCTGCTTAGTCGCCCCTTCACCGCCAGGCTTATCCATGACAATAAGCCAGTGCTCATAATCACATCCGGGGAAAAGCGGCGCCATCTCCGTGGGTGGGCGGTCACCGAAATTCGACCCCGAGTTCAGTGGAGAGTAAGAAGACCCGGACCTATTGACTCGGCATCTGATTGTGTTGTACCGGGTCAAGTTAGGAGAAGTAACCTGCAGAGAGTGGGATAAGGCGGCGGGAGTGGCGGAGCGGGTGGAGGACCAGGTTCCGAATCCGGGGCGGATGAAACCGGGTTTGGAAACAGAAAAAGAGAATAGACGTCTTGGGATGAGGAGAGAAGCGGTGGCTCCGGTTGATCGGACGGCCAGAATTGACCTGGCTATAGTGGCGGCCATTTCAGGGTTCGTCTGTGCGCGAGATAAGTGGAAATGGTGAGGGTTTCGATATGGTGATTTTTAAGGGTTTTGGGAAAGAAGTGAGATTGCCTACAGTTATGTTTCTACAATATCGCTCGGTGTGAGCTCCTTGATATCGTGAGTTGTCGACAATTTTATTCGCATGTAGTAACACGACTTCTGTTTATTAGGATATGATATTGGTGGAAGGAACTCGTTTGGCAAAAATAGAAATATTGACGGATCCACGTGAATCTGAAAAATCAAGGTCATAGTTTTGATATGATTTGACGAGCAGGTAGTTTTTTGTTACGACTCATGAGGCCTAAAAGATTTTGACGAGAAAATATACCAATATTATATGGTAGGGACCTATTTATACTGAAATTTAAAACTATGGGAATGCCAATGGGAAATTTAAATGGGGACCTAAGTATTTATTTTGTAAAGTTTGATGATTTCAGACTATAAAAATCTCTTAGTGAAGCGATGCAATCAGACACTTTGACATGGCATTGATTATATATTGTTGAAATTTGTGAGAATACTAATTTTCTACGTAGAAACAAGTCTTCGAGCAGAACTCATGCCCTAAACTTCTTGAGCCCAATGATTTATGGGCCAAATTTTTAACTGAATTTGTTTAGAACATTATTAAGTAGGGATTTTTGTCTTGAAGCAACACTTTATTTTATTTTTTGAGTGCAATTTTGAAGCAATAATTAGGATTCATTGTTACGGTATTGTTTATTTCGATAAACATTGAAAATAGGAAATTTTTAAATTTTGATCCAAATCGATATTTTGTGAAATCAGATCAATAATTGATTCCGGGTTAAATCCACCAATGACCATCCAACTTTATTACTTAATGTTACTTAGCTACTCAATTTGATTTTATTTCACTATGATCACCCAACTTTTCACTCAGTGTTGCCATGGTTACTAAATTTGATTTTATTTCACAAGACTATTCAATTTCAAATAATATTTCATCATGGCCATTCACTTCTTTTGATGATCAAGTATTTGATATAGAGGTGTCAACGAGTCGAGTTGAAACTTGAGGTTTGGACTCGACTCACGTAAAAATGGTTCAAGCTTTTTTTAACCCGAGTTGAGCTGAGCAATAAAAATTAGGCTCGATCCAAGCTTTCAGCTCGGGCCTTGTCGAGTCGAGCTAACTCACGATTTTTTTTAAAGCAAGCAACAGCTAGCTTGATTTTTTTTTTAAATGTCCAGCTCGTTATGGGCCGAAAATAGACCGTAACACGAGCCGGCCCTGCTTGAGCCAACGCAAATGGGGCTTGGTTCGAACTTTTTTCGAGTTGAGTCATGAGTCGTTCGAATCGATGAGCAAAATTGATATTCTCATAAAAAATTAATGAATATTTAATTGTATAACATTGGAAAGATTCTTTGAAGACGGGCCACAAAGGATATGAAGTGCTTGATGATTTATGATGGCATTGGACATGATTAGTGAAATAAAAAAATTTAATTGAAAGTGTAACGGTCATTTCCTCTTTCGAACACACATAAACCCTAACCCACTGTAGGCCCACCAATTTTCGACCGTTTGTTTGCCTTTTTCTTTCTCCCTTAACGCTCCTCTCTCTCTCTCTACTCCTTCTCTCTGCCGGAAAAAAAACACCAATCATGAAGATCCTTCAACGTTAAACCCCTTCAAATCATCTCTAACTCAAAGAAAAAGTTCAGTCTTTGAACCCAACAAAAAAAGAAAGTTTTTTGGTGGTTCTTGAATAGCACTTAATGGGTTGTTTCCTTGGGTGCTTTGGTGGTGCAAAGGATTCTCAACGCCGCAAACAGAGGGTTAAACGGGGCAGCCCTAGAAACCAAGTAAGACCCTTTTCTTAGCTTAACCAGAATTTAAGTTCCCGTTTCTTGTTATTTCTCTTTCGTGTAGTTGTGAGAGGAATTATGGAATTCTTGATTGTTTATCGATTTTCTTCGTCGTTTTGATCTGTTAAAATCGAATAAGAGGGTTTTAAGTTGTGGGTTATCGTTTGTTCAAGTATCTGATTGTAAACATTGATTCTTCTTTCTCGATGGAGCTTTAAATTTTGTTTATTGACCAAAATTTGAAACCCATGTTCTATTTTCCCCGCAGTTGGCTTGCTGTACCGAAATTTTGTGAAATCGCACAAACCAGTTCTTGATTTGTTCTTTCTCTCTTAGCTTTATGCTTTGAGAACATGTTATTAGTATATCTGTATTTTGATTTTTTTTTGTTTGGATTTTGGGTTTTCTGAATTTAATTGAATTACTAAAATATTGTTACAGAGAGACAGGGTTCGGAATGTTCAGCAACAGCAGGGTGTAATATATGCAGAACAGAGCATTACGGAAATTCCCCATAAGGAAATACCCGCCACTAACTCAGTTTCAGAGTTGCGGTTAGTCATATCATTCTCTTTAAACTCTTCAATTAAATTGTCTTTATTCAATTCTTTTAATTGAGAAATTTTGTTTGATTTTCTGTATTGTTAGCTTCTCCGTTACTGCTAATATTTGCTGGGGAAGAATTGATTTAGAGAAGTATCCTCTGCTTTTTCTTATTATTAGCTTCTTCCACTAGATTAAACTAGATTGACTTGTTGGTGCAGAGATAAGCCTGAGGAAGAGGAGCAATTGATCCCGAGCCCAAGAAAAAGAGTTACATTTGATACAAAAGTCACAACATTCACCCATGTTTCCATCTATGAAAGCACTGATTCTCTACTAGAGAACAATAGATCCGTTGAGAAAGAGGAGGAGGAATATTTACAAAGGGCTCAACCACCCCAATCGCATTTACTCTCTGAAAATGACAGTTCCGTGGCATCCAGCGTGGGATTGTATCCTCCAAATCATAGGTACCATAATGTTGTTGAGGGTAACAATGAAACCGAGGAGTATGGTGACAGTGACTTGGATAATATATACGAGATGGATGATCAAGATGATTCTGATTACTATAATGAAGATGATGGAATTGTTTGCCAAGAAGTATGGTCAGAGTCAGTTTTAACTGCATCTATGGAGTCAAGGACAGAAGATCTTTCAGCTCGAGTTATCAACAAGGAAGTAGAGAGTCCTTTGATAAGGGTTGGACAGCCCAAGAGGGAAGTGGAGGTGTCTGGACCAAAAACAAATTCAAGAGATAGAAGTGACTATGTCAATTCCGTGCTGAACCCTGTTGAGAACACTACTCAGTGGAAAGCTGTGAAATCGAAAGGGATGCAGCCTTTGAATCCACAAAAGGAGAACTTGATTGATGAGCTTGAAGCACCCCACATTTCTTTCAGTAGTTTAGAACCGACTTTTAAGCAATCTTCACATAGTTTGAAGCCAAAATTGGATCAGTCAAAGAATGCAAACAAAGAGATAGCCGTTGATTCTAGTCTTTCGAGCTGGTTGGTTTCGCCTGATATCACTCCTGCAAAGAAGAATAGTTATAGTGATCTTGAGACCACTACGCCTGAAAAGAACATACCACTAGGGTCGACTTCACCGAGGAGCTATGATGATCGACCAATTCTAGGTGCATTGACAGTCGAGGAGCTGAAACAGATGTCGGCATCTTCCTCCCCGAGGAAGTCTCCTGGTCGAAACCCTGATGAGATGCCTATTTTAGGTACAGTCGGGACCTATTGGAATAATTCGGATTCAGCTAACCATTCTGACTCGGTCTCTTCTTACAAAGGCATACCAAATACAACCAGCAAGTACAGTGAGGTATTCTTGAAGTGAGAATTTGTCAATTAATATCACCTTGATAATGTTTTGCTCTAAGTCTTTGTCATCAAATGTGCAGGACAAGAGAGTGAATTGGCATTCAACTCCATTCGAGGTGAGATTGGAGAAAGCCCTCGACCGAGGTGCTGCAGAAGCCTAATATACCCAATTGCATTCTACAGAAGAAAGATGAATTGAGATTTTTTTTATTCTTTTTCGGTGCCCGTCCTTGGATTCTTTTATTCTGTTATAGTTTGTGAATTTTTTGTGAATTTTTATGCATTTGTTTGTTGTACTTGCTCATACTTTTTTTATTGTTTGTATGGTTTATATGCAATTGTTTGTTTATTGTAATAATTTAATCAAACTCTGTTTTAATTGTCGATGGAATTGATTGATTGCTTACTTATTTATGTTCTCTTATTGCTCTCAAGAAATTGCCATTCCACTGTCATGTTTGAAGTAGAACTCGTTGCTATAATCTAAGAATCCTTCATTCCCAATTCCACCAAGGCTCATAATTCCAGCAATGTGGAATTCATGTAAATATCAAAGATTAACTCTCAAATTTTATTAATATTTAAGATTAGCAAATTACTTGAAGAAAATATCTCATTCTCTCCTATAGAACTAGTCTACTAATGAGACATCGAGTATAGTTTAAGTCAAGAATCCAACAAATTGAAGGTCGACGACATGGATATTTTTCATGATTCCATTAGATTCATCACTAACTACATTTATATAAATATTCACTACAGTTTATTCTTTGCAATGAATTAACTTTACCTTTCACATATCATTAATTTTCACGTCCTCTCTTGATATTTTAATTGACTTAGTCTTCTATTAGGTAGTTTTCAACTATCAACTTCAAGAATTTTCTCTTTTTTGTATCTTCGTGGAACTGAATTCCACATATGGCATTTATATAAACCACAAAAGGGCTAAACATTATCATTTATTGTTTTGGTTCTTCTAAACTTTGATATCCTCTTTTGTTTGAAATTGACTCTATTCATTCTTTGCAACTTTGTAGCTTTCCCTTTCATATATCATTAATTTTCGCAATGTCTTCTCTTAATATTTAGAATGACTTCGTCTTCTATTATGTCTTCTTCAACTATAAACTTCAAGAAATTCCTCTCATTTATCTCTTCAAGGAACTGAATTCCATAAAAGGCATTAATATCAACAATAAAAAGGGCTAAACATTAACAAGACTCTGTATTCTTTCGGTTCTTCTAAAACTTTGATGTCCGCTTTTGTTTCAATGTGATTCACCTAACAATTAACACCTTTTAAACTAATTTCGACTGACTTGAGTATCATAAGATCTTAATACACAAGTCGAATACAACTTAAGACACGGTATATTTTGTAACACGTCTTAAGGAATACCTCAAAGTATGATGTGGCGATTCATTTGATACTCTACTTTCTCATTACACATTCAAAAGTTCCAAAAACTGTTGATAACAATGGATATGGATGTGGAATGTTATTTGGATTGGTTGCAGGCTATTTTATTTTTAAATATAAAAAGCTTATACGGTTTATAGATTTTTTTTTTTTTTTATTACTTCTGTTGAACATTATCATCCAAGAGAGCATAAGCAGATTATTCTAATTCCATTGAATCATCTGCAGAAGAAGGGCTATTATAAGGTGGAAGAAAACCTTATCATCTCATGATTTTCTTGATTCATGGAAACTTGACAATGATTGGAATCACTGTAGATGAAAGGGAATTGTGTGCAACACTAAGGGCTTGATTTCTGAGATAGCAGTGTATGATGGAAACCTCAGTGGCACACTAAACCATCTCAATTTTTCTTCGTTTCCAAATCTTTAACTAAACATAAATACATATTTATTTATTTATGTTTCCTTATTGCTCTCAAGAATTTTGCCATTCCACTATCATTTTGAAGTAGAACTTGTTAATATAATCTAGAAAGGAGGTGAATAAGTGTGTAATGCGGAATTAAAATAAACAAACAGTAATAAACAACAAGTCATTAATTATTGTTGCTAGATGATTAAGTTTAACCTGAATTAAACGATCATATACACTCAAAAAAATTAGTAAAAGTGAAAGAAAACAAATAATCACCATATATGTTTACGAAGGAAAACCCCCTTAAAGAACTCTTCGAGGGATAAGAAACTTCCAAACAAATCATATTAAAACGATCTAATAGAAAAGGTAACTTACAATTGGTCTAGATATAACTAAACTTGGTAAACTCTAACCATCTTCTTTAGGCAAACTCAGGAATCTTAAATTTCTTGCTCTTAAAATCAATAGCCCACTCAATTCCACAATTCCTCTTGAGCTTAGCCTCTGCACAAACCTTACCAGCTTGATTTTAAGAGGTAATTCACTAACGGGATCTTTGCCTCTATCCTTGACCAATCTGACCAAGTAATCTGTTTTTGGTATCTTTGATAGCAATCTTTGTCGTCACATCGTGCCTTATTTTTCACAAATTGGACCCAGTTAACAAATTTGCTGATTCATAACAACTCTTTCGCTGGGGAAATCCCATCTGAAATTGGTTTGTTGACAAATCTCATTCTTCTTGATCTAATTCTGCCCAAATTATTTTTTGTTTTCAGATCTAATTTAGAATGGAGATATTGCAATTAATAGTCAATTTTTCTTCACCATAATCAAGGAAACGTCTAAGGGCAGATATAATTTTCGTTTTCATGTATCATTAATTATTTCGAGGAAACATCTAACCCTCTCCCTTAAAAGTCTACATGTGAGATATCCAGCATAGTTCGTCACATTTTGAATAAAATATAGGTCGGGCACAACGATACTTTTTTACAACCCCATTATATTCATCGTTATGCGCATATACATAACTTTTTTTCCTTTTTTTTTTACAATTCCGGAGTTTTAGCTTCTGTGTATCATTAATTTTCAGATTTATTAGGTATCTCGGCCTATCAATTGCAAGACTTTTCTCTCCCTCGTATCCTTGTGGAACTGAATTCTAGAGAAGGCATAAACATCAACCACAAAAATGTAAAATTCTAGCTAGCTAAGGCATTCACTTTTTATTTCTTCAATTCTTCTGTTTTTATTCACGAAAAATAGACCATATCGTACAATCATCTTGTTGGGCTAATACCCGTGCAAGGGCAGCTTCTTACATTTTACAACTATTCTTATATTGGCAACTCTAAATTATGTGGATTAGCATTGACAAAGAAATGTATAAATGACAAAAAGGCGCAGCCAGAGCTTCCATTGTTGCCACAAGATGATGATTTCCGTCTTTTGGATTGACTCACTTGGCAAGTCGTCCTCATGAGTTATGGATGTGGAATGTTATTCGATCTGGTTGCAGGAAATTTAATCTTTAAATATTGTTAGATTTTAAACTTGTTGGCAATCTTTTGACAAAATCATAGTTGTAAAAGAGGTTTTAGAAGTTAGTTACAAATCCCGGGTTTGAGTATAGAACGAGAAGAAAAGTGTCGCCACAATTTCGCTAGCCAATCGTCCAGCTGATGCTCGAGCAGTAAAAATAGAAGCTACGTCACTCGTTTGTCACTTGGACTTCGCTGGAGCGACACACATTTGCTCGCCTGTCGCTCGAGCGATAGTGTATTCCGAAAAAATCAAATTTGAGTTTTTAAAGGTTTTTATCCGGCCCATACTACTCAAAACCTCTTCACTATATATATGGACCCCACTATTCAAAAAAACATGGTTGAATATTGAGAGAAACAAGTGATTACTTCCTCCATATCATTCGTAGAGTTCAACATTCATATTGATTTCATCATTACATTGAAAAACATCAACCTCACATAAATCAAACAACAAACTAATTACTTCCATAATATTTGTCAGAGTTCTGAAAATCAAGGAAGGTGATCGGAGTGCCATTTGTTGGAGAACGAGTAGTTCTCATTGATCCACAGGAGATAGTGAATTTAAAAGGTCGAGAGTTAGTACAGGAGCACGCAATCCAGGAGAACTTTGATAATTACAATTAGGAGATCAGAAAATACTAAAGTTAGTCGAGTTTGATAGAACTGTAAGTTGATTCGTTTATAAATTTTTATTGGTTTGGGCCCGGAGTTTTTACCCAATTAAGAGTTTTCTCCGTCAACAATTTTCAATTGTTATTTATTTTTCAGTAATTTATTATATGCTGCAACTTAACATAGAATAGTAGTGCATGTGAATTCATCTTGATTAATTAATAACCGTGACTCGTTGCATTTATTAATTGATAAATTTAAATTCCGCATAAACACCTATTCACCCCCTCTCTAAGTATTAGTTGGGTCGAACTGCGTTATTTCAAATATGAAAAGTCTAGATGGTTTCTGGAATTTGTGTTTGGAGTTCAATACAGAATAAGGGGCACCACAAGATGTAAGAAGATTGTTCAAGGTGACAGGGTGAAGAAGAAACAAGCAAAATGGCTTAAACACGAATGAGTAGTTTCGGGATTTTACTTGCTAGTCTACTATCATATATTCATGTAGTTTAACACAATCCAGACTACTTATCTTATGATTTCCAAATATTTTATTGAGTGGATGATCTGATCTATTTAGAATTCAATTTCGCACTGAAGTTTATAGAAAGTTTGGTTCAAAATCACACACTTGCAAGTTCTACATTTTGCAAGACTTAATTCAACAATACTCAATTGCGACAAAATAAAACTCAACCGGCATCTATTGGTATACAACTCCTTGTTCTTCTTTACGAAGCTTCAATTTTTTTAGAAATCTGCACAGGTGTAATACGAGGGAAAGGGAAATTTAATTCGTTATTTCTTTCAAATATGTAAACTATAATGACAGGTAAATTTTCGATAAGACGTAGCACAAGGCTACAGATAACATATGAAGGCAGAAGAGACTTATGAAACAAGAGGATGATCGTGCCTCCCTCGGCAAGAAGCATGAATTTTTTCTGTTTATGTTATTTACCAGGTACGTTTAAGCCCGTATTATATGCCACCTTCAGTTTAAAACCAAAGGGAAACTCACAATATTTTCTTGCTTGGATTGTGACTCGTGCTGAGCTCAAAGACACTTTTTTTTTATCCTTTACATTGGATGCAGCTGTTTTATCTGATAATGTTGAATTGTTAGTCCTTGTTGGTTTATTCCTCGTAATGGTGAAAAATATTTATTGTCAATATTATTTAGTGCTGAGAAAGGATATGCTAAGGATTTTGATTTGGATTACGTTCTATAATTTTGAAATTTTAGGAACTAAATTGAAAATAAGTTTTGACGTTAAAATTTTTATTATATTGGTCTAAATAACGAAATATTGATGGAGTGAGAATTATCCAATCAATATTGGCTCCCTTCCAAGTTCATATTAAATGATGAATTATGGACTCAAGAAAAAGAAGATTTGGAGAATTATGGATTCAAGAAAAAGTTGACATGGATAAGTCAAATTTGAGTTAGTGCCAATTAAAGTAAAGCACTTTGTGGGTAATATTAATTTTTAAATTAGACCAAATTATCATATCAATATTGGACTATTTTGAAGCTTGCATTAAATTGCGTACTATGGTCTCCAGAAAAAGTTCTTTTGATAAAACGGAATCAAGTTAAAGCCAACCCAAAGAAACTATGGTTAAAATGAATTCGTAGGTAACTAATTGTTTTTGGTTTTTGTCGGTGGAGTTCGGCCAAAAAGAGAGAATTATTGAGATTGAATTAGTCTTTAAATCCTAATGAAACCCAACATGTTTAAAGGAATCCAATTTATGCCCGAGTTTGATACTAATTTAAGTCAAATTCAACAATTAATTTTAAAACATATATTTTATGGGATTCACAACTATTCAACTGCATATTTAATCTTTTTTTAAAAAAAAAATCTACTAAAACTCCGATTTTAATCCTCGCCAAACAAGGGTATATAATTTATCATGAATCACGTGCATTCAATTTTGAAATCGTTTCATGTCAACGTCAAATGTTGCCCCACAATTTCTCAAACTCCCATTATTCCTTTTCAAAATTGTAGCAAAATACACGAATACATATGCACAAAACATACGTCTCCTCTTGATGTTTTGATTGACTTAGTTTTCTATTAAGTCTTCTTCAACCATCAACTCCAAGAATATTCTCTCCATTTGTATCTTCGTGGAATTGAATTCCTTACAAGGCATTAATGTTAACCACAAAAAGGGTTAAACATTATCAGGACTCCGTCTCCTTCAGGATCTTCTAAAACTTTGATATCCTCTTTTCTTCGAATGTAATTTTATTGAAGACTATCATTCAAAGACATTTGATCTAATAAGTACCTTGAGTTAGAATTGAGAAATTCTAAAACTCGAAATTTTTTTACTCTTATTTCTTACATGTCTACTTTTTAGGCAAAATACTGTCGCCCATTTTTACTAAGAAATGGAAAGAAATCTCAACAATGAGCTTTATGACACTAGATTTTAAACTAATTTCGATTGAGTTGAGCATCATAAGGTATTTATTATTGAATTCCAATACAATTTAAGATAATATATTTTATAACATAGATCTTGAGAGAAATATTTCAAAGTATGATGAGGCAATTCTTATGATACTCTACTTTCTCATCACACATTCGAATCCAAAAACTGTTGATATCAATTTGCATCTTAGTCTTTCGAGTTTTGCCGTGTGATTCAAACCAACGTAATTGTTGATCTAATTTACATATCAAACAAAAGATTGAGGCTTCCTTCTTCTTTCTTTCAATTTTTTTTGTTGACTTGCTTGCATATTTGTCTTATCATCTTTTTCTCCGCTAATATTTACCACAACAACCATTTCAAAAGTAAATATTACACAAAAATGTCACATCGAATTTAAGATTTGTGCATGATCTTTAAGAAGTCCC
>CAIGRB010151340.1:0-11764 GCA_903798255.1 Fraxinus quadrangulata
GATCCAAGGCGAGTGATCAGTGAAAGAAGAATCAGAATTATACAGATGTGCAAAATGATTACCTGATGCAGAAGCAACTGAAGTAGAGGCGGCATTCACTGTGGCATCAGGACTGATGGGAGATATAGATAGGCTATTTGCAAGTGTAAGTAGATTTTGAAATTGCTCTTGAGTGAAAGCCATATTTGGGACTGCTGAATTTTGTGCCACAGAAGAAACAACATGAGCATTAGATGTTTGGGGATTAAAAGCACTTCCAAATTGTGCTGGAAGGAATCTTTTCCCTTTTGGACCTCTCAATCCTGGCGAATAGCCTATAACTTGGAAACATTTGTCAGCAAGGTGTCCATGATATCCACAATGGGAACAAACAACATCAGACTTTCCTTTGAATTTGGTGAATTTGAAGCGATTGGAGGGCTTGGAGTGTTGCGCAGCAGCCATGGCATGGGAGTCAAAAGGAATTCCAACTGCATTAGTCAAAGAACGTTGGCTTTCTTCTTGTAACAGCAAGGAAAAGACCTTGCTCGTAGATGGTAGTGGAGAAGACAGTAGCAATTGATTTCGTAAGGCTGAGTAAGAATCGTGTAATCCAATTAAAAATTCCATCACATAGTCTGCTTGTTGGCGATCAGCAAGGTTCTTCAGAATATTACAATCACAATTATTCAAAACTCCACAGCGACATGTAGGAAGAGGACTGTAGCTGATATACTCGTCCCAAAGAGTTTTGAAATTACTAAAGTACTCAGTAATGGATCTCGATCCCTGGCAAATTGAACTTAAAGACTTCTCCAAGGTGAATACACGAGGGCCATCACTGCGAAGGTATCGAACTTGAAGTTCATCCCAAATGTCATAGGCATTGGTAAAATAAAGGAGGCTGCCACGAATTTCCTTTGCAATGGAGTTCATAAGCCATGATAATACAAGATTGTTTGCTCGCAGCCAAGGTTGTGTCAAGCTCCCATCAATGAAGCCAATTTTATTCTTCACAGTTAGGGCAATTCTGATTGAACGACTCCAAGCTACATAATTTTCACCCGTGAAGATTTCAGAAACCAGTAGAGCACCGGGATTATCACTAGGATGAAGGTAGTAGGGGCTTGAAGAGTCATCAGAAGGATTTGCCATATGTTTAATGCGGATCAGCAGAAATTTTATGAATGCTCTGATACTATGTAAAATTTCTCAATCCTGAATTCAAAGAGCAATTGTGAAAAAGAAGAAGAAGAAAAATAGAATTTCAACTTATTTTTACAATTGCATCCAGCGTGATATAAATAGAACAATGAAAGGAATCTTTCTAAGAAACTAAAATATATACAACCAATACAATAGAGACATGTGTGTTAACTAACAAAACAAACTAAAAACTAATTAAGCTTCAATTCTTCCAGCTCAGTTTCAGTTATTTTGGCTCCCTTTCAGTTTTTATACGGTTTCTTTCCTTTGCTTCTTGAGCCTTTAATTCTAAGGCTTCAATGTGGGATTGTAGATTCCAACACTTTAACAGTTCGCTATCCACGTCGCAATATCATAATTTGTGCACTAGCAAATAGAAAGCTGCTCCTAGCATGTAATTGCTTATATTGACTATTTTGACAATTGACATCTAATAAAATATATATATTAATTGAAAATAGATGGAAAAACAATAAGTGTTTGTTGGAAAAAAATAAAGAGTAAGAAATAGAAAGTTTGTTGAAGGTACTCTAACAACCCTTTTGAAATGTATAAAAATTTTACTCCTTTAATTTAAAAAATGCTCTCTATCACGATCAAGATATTCTTTAAAAATAAATAGTATCTTGAAGATACTCTAACAACCTTGTTCGTAAAGAAAATATCGTATTTCATTATATAAGTTGGAAAGTACTATAAAAGAAATCATAAATTTATACACTTACAACTCAAATGAAGTGAGAAAAATAATTGTGTAGTTAATAAAAAATTTATTGAGAACGTGACTTTATTTGTTGTTATAGATATCCATACTCCGAGAGGCCCACAATATTGATTAAAATTTGTTCTATCATAGTTGTCAAAAATTCTCAATTTCATATGTTCAACGCTAATTAGGGTTCTCTAGATGCAAGTGTGCAAATCTTGAATCAACTTCTCACCCTTTTCCGTGTTGCACTGGTGAAACTAATAATCTTTCTTGCTTTGCCACTTCTAAATATTAGTTTAAAAGGCATTACTCTTCGTCCTTGAAATTTCGATTATTTCATATTCTCCTTTGACGGTTCACTTTTATTAGTAGATATCTCGAAGTTCCAATCATGTTCCAAATCGCTCCCAATGTTATCATCACCCCTACATTTTTTTAAAAAAAAAATTTACCTTTTTTTTTTATTTGGGGCAGGGGAAGTTTCTTAAGATGGATGAAACTAGCAAAAAAAAAGAACTTTCGAAATATCTGAAAAAGATAAAACATTTCTATGGCAACTTAGGTAGATGATTTCTTTGCCATCTTTAAAACGGTTAAAAGGATTTGAGTTCTATATGGTTAAAAAAGTAGAACGTTGGGAAGTTCACATGGTTAAACTTTATTTACAATAATTGATTGGGTTCTTTTTCATCAATTATGTCACCCCCTATGTCAACTTTGATGTTACCATAGCACGGTTCATAATTTATATAGTTTTTTGGACTTGAAAAAAGGTGTTTAAGTTCTTAATTTTAAATCCCTCCAAAAAGGAACGATAAATTTATTTGTATTAAAAAAAAAACTTTCAAAGAAAGACGATAAAAAAGTATTTCTATTCAAGTGGTGTTCGACTACAAGTCTACGACTCCATCATATAATATTCTAAATAATCTTGCTGAAACTAATAATCTTTCTTATTTTGACACTTCTAAATATTAGTTTAAAAGGCATTACTCTTTGTTCTTGAAATTTCGATTATTTCATAGTCTTCCTTAAGGGTTCACTTTTATTAGTAGACATCTCGAAATTCCAATGATGTTCCAAATCGCTCTCAATGTTATCATCAACACTACATTTTTATTTTATTTGTTTAGGGATAATTGCGGCAGCAGTACCAAACATTTCATTTAGTAGCAGACTTTACTCAAACTTTTCATTTATGCCACTTACGGTATCAAACCTCTCAAAAACTCGCAGTCGGATCCAATTTAACAAAAACTGTTAATTTGATTGTTAGTTGACTGAATAATTGATCTTGATCATAATTTTGACTAATTTTTCAAGGTTACAATGGTAAATTTACATTTTTCAACAAAAAATACAATTATAATATGTTAATAATTAAATAAGAAAATCAACACACCACCCATCACCATCACCATCACCATCCCCTTCTTCCCCAAACCCCTTACCCTAAAACCACCAGCGGCTGTTGCTGCAGGCGCCATCCCACCACCACCCCACGTCGATGCCACCACTTCTTCCACACAGAGTAACAACATAGTGGAAGCTAAATTGCTAAGACTCAATTAAATTGGTGGAAACTTAATGGAAATGTCAGAATGTGCATTTTGATAAATTCGAAGATTGGTCACTAGAAAATGTCCTATTTAGAATACTAGTAAGTTAGGATGAGTGCCTAAGACAATGGGTAAAAATATTTTAAGGAGACCTGTGAACTCAATGTCAACAGAAAGCTTCAGAAAAGCACACCTCCTTTTGGGCATCCAGACTTTAACCATTTTCGCTCTTAGATAAGGATTTCTAACTTATTATGGACTAGCCATGAACATAATAATGAATTTCATAAAATATCATGACCATAAATGTATAGAATTAATTACTAAAGTGGGTGGATTTAGAAATGATGATTGAAACCACAATTTGTGCTATTGGTGAGCGATGGAGTGGTGGTGGAAGAAGTGGTGGCATCGACGTGGGATGGTGGTGGCGATAGCGTCGACAACAGCCATCGGTGGTTTTAGGATAAGAGGTTTGGGGAAGAAGGGGATGGCGGTGGGTGGTGTGTTTGATTTTTTCTATTTAATTATTAACATATTATAATTGTGATTTTTTGTTGAAAAACCATTTAAACCTTGTAAAATTAGTCAAAATTATGATCAATGTCAATTATTCAATCAACTAACGGTCAAAATATTAGTTTTTTGTTAAATTGGACTCCGATTGCAAGTTTTTGAAAGTGTTGGTACCGTGGGTGACACAAATGAAATATTAGAGCAAAGTCTGCTACTAAATGAAAGGTTTGGTACCGTTGCTGCAATTATCCCTTTATTTAAAACGCTATATCCAACTAACTTACACGTGGCTTTATATTATTGGTGGAACCATGTCACATTGAGACCATTATTCACCAATTTACATTGAGTTCAACCTAAACCTAACAAACATAATTAATACAAAATTAAGTTATAACTCAGCCAAATCACTAACAAATACTCTAATTTAATGGCCTAGATAAAGGTACAAAATGCACGTATCATTTGCTACTAAATGAAAGGTTTGGTACCGTTGCTACAATTATTCCTTTATTTTATTGCTATATCCAACTAACTTACACATGGCTTGATATTATTGGTGGAACCATGTCACATTGAGACCTTTAGCCCTTTATTTTATTGCTATATCCGACTAACTTACACATGGCTTTAAATTATTGGTGGAACCATGTCACATTGAGACCATTAATACGTCAATTGTTGCGTCCCAAAACGACATAATATAGTTCATAAACAATATTAAAAACGTTTCTTGATTTTTTACTTCGCCAAATATATCAATGGGAATTTTTAACTATTAAACTTTAATTTGTCCAAATTACATAATTGATTTAAATTGGATGGATTACTCTCAACTTCAATTTTGATTTCAAATTTCACCGCTATTATAGGGATAACAAAATATCCTAGCCCTTCCTTCCTCGAATCTTCTCTAAATCTTATCATTTATTATTTAAAATCTAAATTGTATTAAAAATAATAATATCATTTTAAAAATAAGTAAATAAACGAAGCAGTAGATGAAGAAATTTTAATTTTTCTCCAACTGTTGTTCCTCCTATAAAAAATTCCTAAGAAGGCGGATGACAAGCAAGGTCCTCCCAATCAAAGCATAATACGTTGTCATTCCTAATTATTACGTTCGCTTTTAAGAAGTTATGTAGCGAGTACAAGAAAAATCATATCAATTTACAACGTGACTATCAACTATGCAATTTCAATTAAATTGGGGACGGTAGTTAACCGATTCTAAGTGATGCAATTTAAAATGAAATTGAAGTAAGTAACTCGATTGAAAGAAATTAAAGTTTACTTCAATTAAGAAAAATGAGATTGGAAAAAGTCCACAACTGCTATAAATATCCTATGGTCTCCCATTAATCCATAAGTCTTTCTTCACTGCTTTTTCTGTAAAAGGTTAGAACAATCTGAAGGAAAGAACAGCTTTTGACGGGAATGTCGAGATCGTGGATTTGCATTGCATTTGGTACCTTAGCGTTGTTCTTGTTCGCGTCGGCCTTTGCGGACGATGTCTTAGTACTCACTGAGGACAACTTCGAGAAAGAGGTGGGTCAAGATCGCGGCGCTTTGATCGAGTTTTACGCACCATGGTATGAACCACTTTCTGTTTACGAATATTGGTTTCGATGAATTTTAATTCATTTATATGTGTGTCTATATATCTGGTTGGATTGTTTCGTGATTCAATTAGTTGTTTTTTTACTGGATCTTTCATATCTGAGCTCTATTCGATCGATCTAGATCTGAGCTTTATCGAGTTTTAATCATTTCTCTATATAACCTTTTATTTTGTATCTTAACTGTTTGGTTCTATTTTTGAAGTAATTTAGAGTATTTGTTTTTCTCTACCGGTTCATTTTGTTATGAATGAGACGAGAATTTTCACCCTTTTAATTATATAAATCTTGCGTGCTGAGGGAATGAGGGAAGTAATAAATATTAGTTGCGATATTTTGTTGAAATTCTCGGAATTCTTGTTGATTCCGTGTAGGTGTAGATGAATTGAACGTATATGTGATATAGTGTTCCTATGCAGGTGTGGGCACTGTAAAAAACTTGCTCCAGAGTATGAAAAGCTTGGTGCAAGTTTCAAGAAGGCTAAATCTGTTTTGATTGGCAAGGTTAGCCTTTTTTTAATTTGGCACGTGTGTAAGTTATTAGTTGTGTTCTTGAAATGTTCCTGGAAAGATTCTGTTTTTCTATCCACTGTAATTTTCTAGGAAATGGAACTTCACACCATGCTTGATTAAGAATGCATTGCTCTTGTGAATTGAAGCTTTGTCTATGTATTACATTCCTTAGCTATCTAAAACGTCATTCTTTTAATTGATCCTGAATGGGGCTATATCTACTTACCAATGTTTAACCTCAGTTCTTATTTCATTAATTATATTATATCAATTAAGATTTTTTTCTACCATGCAGTTTGTCTTCTGATGTCCCAAACTCAAATAAGATAAAGTATATCTAGTCTAATAATGGTTCCATAAAACCTGTTTTTTAACTTTATAATTATAGGTCTCTTAGAACTTATCTATAGTGTAGCTCTGTCGGGTAAAATCATCAAATGATTATTCTGGTCTTTAAAAAGTTGGAGAAAGTCCTAGTTACGGGATCAATGTATCAGCTACTTGTTTTATGGACTATGCTATCTGATTTACCATCCTTTTTTAGTTGTTTCTTGATTTTTTAACTGATGTTAAATCATTGCATAATTGTTTATCATGCTTGAGTTTGACTTGATTGAGATTCTCTCAACTGAATATTAAAGTAGTCATCTATGAGTATGTTGTGTGGTTATTTGTTTGTGTTTTCTGTCCCAAGTTTGCTTAACGGTACATTTATATTTTATTCGGAAAATTGGGAAATGAGATTAGATTAGTTATCCTGTGGAATTATGGCATTATTTCTTGGGTTGCCAATGAGGGTGTCTCAAGGCATTGATTTGCCATTAACCATTGTAGGTTGATTGATAAATATTTATGAATTTAAAGTGTTAAATATTATAATTTTATTAAATCATTCTATTGTAGGTTGATTGTGATGAGCACAAGAGTCTCTGCAGTAAATATGGGGTTTCTGGATATCCCACCATCCAGTGGTTTCCTAAGGGGTCTTTGGAGCCCAAAAAGTAAGTTTAGGCTCTTCTAGAAAACTTGTTTCTTCCTTCATTTTCTTCTGTCCTCATAATATTCGAAGCATTATATGAGATTATAACACACATATTTTTTGCATAAATTTTTGTCCATTCAAGTCCTTGGAAAAGTGCATTCCACATTAATTGAGCTTTCATTTCTTAGGTGTGAAAGTGAAAGAACTGCTGAAGCCCTTACTGAATTTGTAAACAGTGAAGCAGGTAAGACTTTTTGGTTGCTCGTATATTTATGATCCAAGATTGACTGTGCAGGCAGTAGGCACACCGAGTTAATTACATTTGAAGTATTTACACGATATTGATTTTTTCCCCCTTTGTGGAAAAAGGCTTTACGTCTAGCCATTGTATAAACACATATCTTTTGAAAAGGAAAATGAAAAAACTTGATTGTTGTGTGAAGGGGAAATACACATTTCCCGTGCCTCACTGCCATCATCATATTGTAACACTAGTTTTCATTAGTTGCCATTCTTGCCCAAATATGTTTCAAAATCACAACTAAGTGGAGGTTTCTCGCCTTGTTCTCTTACAAATGCAGTTCTGTTTTCAGGGACAAATGTCAAGATAGCTGTAATTCCTTCGAGTGTTGTGGTTCTCTCTCCAGACAACTTTGATGAGATTGTTCTTGATGAGACAAAGGACGTCCTTGTTGAATTCTATGCACCCTGGTAGGTTTATATATAATATTTCTTTCTATGCTCCTCTTGTACGTGAATTTGAGATGCCAAAGTCACTGGTTTTTAAGAGTTCTCTTTGTGATCATTTATGTTAATTGTAAAATGTGTTAATATGATTTTGTCATTTCTGATTGACTGTATTTTTTCCCAGGTGTGGTCATTGCAAAAGCCTTGCTCCTGTAAGTAAATCACTGGCCTATCGATGAGACTTCAATGAATGGTGAATAAATTATTGTAAAACGTCTGTCTTTTGCTTCTATTTTGTAGACTTATGAAAAGCTTGCTACAGCATTCAAGCTGGAAGATGATGTGGTCATTGCTAATGTGGATGCTGATAAGTACAAGGACATTGCAGAGAAGTAAGTAGTAAAAATAGTTTTTTCTTCTGTTGTATCATCAATGCACGCCCACTTTCGGAGCCTGCTGGATAGTTCAGTTAATAAGTGCTATAGATACATTCCAGAACTGATTTCCCTAAACCTAATTAGACACGAAAGGAAAGAAAAAGAAACATAAGGCATGATATACATATCTACTGCTGAGCAGGTATGGTGTAAGTGGTTTTCCTACATTGAAATTCTTCCCAAAGAACAATAAGGCTGGTGAAGGTTACGATGGCGGACGAGACTTGGATGAATTTGTAAGTTTCATCAATGAGAAGTGTGGAACTAGCCGTGACGGAAAAGGACAATTCACTGATAAGGTTTGTTTCTAAATTAACATATATTTTCTCCATGGTTACTTTTTACTGGCTTCTAACTTTCCATTTAATCATCCTAGGCCGGTATAGTTGAGGCCCTTGATAGCTTGGTGAAAGAGTTTGTAAGTGCATCAAGTGAGGATAAAAAAGCTGTATTCAGTCGATTGGAGGCAGAAGCCGAGAAACTAAAGGGATCCAATGCAAGGTTGTAACGAAATTCCTATCGTACTTCCATCATTCATATTAGTAACTCGACCTTATTGTAATTGGGGTAGTTGGTCTAAGTTGCAATCTTGCTTGCCCATCAACTTTATTTTAATACCCATTTTCACATCTCTTTAAATTTCTTTAGATATGGGAAAATCTACGTGAAAGCTGCCAAGAGCTGCATGGAAAGAGGTTCTGAATATGCTAAGAATGAGATTCAGCGGTTGGAACGAATGCTTGCCAAGGTAAACTATTGCGTACCCTTTTGTCTAGTGCTTTTTAAGCAACGCTTGTTGTATAATGTTTTCTCTGATCCAAAAATGGAAAGCATCTTATTAATTTGCACCGCTGTCTGCCTAACTGTATATGAGTTAATAATCAGTTTTCAGTTGATTATCTTTTGATGTATGAATGAACTCCCAAAATAATGACCCTATGGCCTTCACTTAATTCTTTGATTACTTATTTTCCATTTCTTGGCTAGGACATTCGGGTATATTATGTCATCACTACAAGGTGGAATCATATATTCATCCAATTTCTGAATTATGATCTCACTATTTGTGCTGTGTGGTTTAAATTATAATCTGATTATAATAAGGTCATAGTTAAACTTTGATGTTAACCACACATTTCATAGGACCTTACCCACGATTCTTTAAATCAATTTATAGTTTCGACAACTTATAATTTCTTCCAAACAAACTGAAAGCTGATTTGCTTAGTGCTTGTTTTGTAGTGCTTATTAGTTTTGGTCTTTTGGATCCCACGGAACGTGTGAATAATAAGTCGTGGGTTCTATAAAATGTGTGGATAAAAAGTACATTTGACTGGCTTTAAAAAGTTAGAGCTTTGTCAGACATGCCTCTTAGTTATATCAGCTTCTAAATAAGAATTCTTTTACTTTTTTTCCCCCCTGTTTGAATTTTTTAGTTGATATTTTGGAGGCATATTTGTGAGGGTTGTAAATATAGTTAAATGAGGGTGAGAAAATATTATTTTTAGCTGCTAATTAATTTTGTTTGTTTGTCAAAAAAAACTTGGAAAAGTCAGGAAAATGCAAAAAAAGAATGAGAAAGAAGGCCGAAAAAAATCCTAAAAATGTGGAATGTTGGTAATAAATGAAATTTAACAAGATTTAATCCTTGGATTTGATGTTAGTATGTACTTTTACAAATATGGAAAATCTTTTTGAGAGATTCTGATATTTCTTGCAGTCAATTGCCCCGGCGAAGGCTGACGATTTCACTTTGAAGAAGAATATTCTTTCAACCTTTGCTTCTGACCAGTGAGAAATCGCCTTTTATTGACAAATATGGTATCCACGTATAACTTCTGGGCGCGGTTCTTCCCTTGTTGTAGTGGATCCATCTTCTTACGCTCCCAGTTTCCTTCTGTTGCACATCTTGCATCACCTTCGCAATCAAAAGAATGGGAGTAGTACTTTGCTTCCATTTACGACAAGAAAAAACTAATTTAGTTTCCACCGGTAGCATTAATGTAATAAGGCCTAGGGACTTTGTTATGATTACATCATCTTTTTGGTGATAATCCAATGCAAGATTCTTGGTAACCTTGTTTTAAGTACTGTGGTATTGTTGGTTAAGACATTGATGGCTTATCGTTGTCAATGTCGACCTTCTTATTGGATATTTGACTCTTGAATGGGCAATATTTTGCGTGAATAGGGTCGGGAGAGGACAGGAGATCGATATTTTAGTCCTTCCCTTAAACCTGGGGGTGAAAGATCTCTTTTAACTGTCGTACGATGTTTGTGCTATGATTTTGTGTTTACTATGTTTCGATTAGTGTTGGATTTGAGAAAAGAACAAAAGGTGAAAGCAGAAGAAATTATATGGAGAAAAAAAAGTTAGAAAAAGGAGTTTTGGTACATTAATTTTATTTTATTCTGCATGGCAATAATATTTAGGACAATTAATTTAGAACAGATACAAAGAATTAAAATGTAAGGATTTTTCCGACCACAAATGTCCAATTAGTAACTATTATTTGTTGAAGAATAAATTGAATAAATTAATATATTTTTTAATTAATTAAGTTTTTATTAGATGACTCTGCTTAAAAATGGTAAATTTTTGTAAAGGTCAAAAATGATTTTTTTTGAAACTTGGGGGTTGATCGATCCATAAATAAAACAAATAGGAATTTATAACAACGGATTTAAATTCCAATAGAAAAAAGAGAATATTTAAAAAGAAAAGAATGTAGCAATTCCTAAGAAACAAGTGACATGACGAGTAACAACTATCAACACAATGTCCCATAAATCTCAAACTCCTTTATGTCAGTGTCAAGGAGACGGTGTGACCCATGAAAAAGGAAGCTAAAATTATGCCTACTTCCTTCACAATTTTATGTTTAGTGACAAAGAGGATTGTTTGGTACGGTTTTCAAAAGTTATTAAGATCAAAATTGTTACGTGTACATTTATTTTGTAGATTAAATTTGGCATTCACGATTTATCGAACTCATGACCATTGTCAAATCAATGCACATGATTTTGACACATCAAGAGATGTCAAATTAATTGTACAAAGAAATGTACAATTAGTTTAATTTTATTAAGATACTGTTTTTGAATAAGTTGTGATGATTTTTTAAAAATATTTTGTCTAATTAGAAGAACTTCTAAAGAAAATTGATTTAAGACAGCTTTTTCAAAAAGCTCTTTTACAATAAGTAAAAATAAAAATCTTGTCAAACGATCCCAAATTCGTGTTAGAAGTACAAAATTAGTTGATGTGGATACAGGGAATGGAAATTTACCCCACCCCGAATGGGACAAAGAAAATCCGTCCCGACGAGGTGGCGGGGCAGGGCATGGGACGTCGCCCCCCGCGGGTTGCAGGGTGGGGAGGGGATGCCCCGCCCCGAACCCACCTCATGCAAAAGAAAAAAATTAAAAAATTAAAAATAATTACAAAAAATAATACAAAAAAATTAAAAAAATTAAACGGGGCGATAAACGGGACAAATCTCCATCCCGCCCCGCCCAGCCTAATGTGGGGCGGGGCACGAGACGAGGTGGGAGGT
>CAIGRB010151340.1:13393-30907 GCA_903798255.1 Fraxinus quadrangulata
CAAAAGCGAAAGGGAGATGAAACAAACTTTGCTTTAGTTTCCATGATTGGCAACTTCTGTTTTTCCATGCAAAGATAATAATAATCCCTAATCAATTAATGCAAACACATAAATGGATAAAACAGAAGCACAGAAAAACATGAAAAAACTTTAGAAAATAAAACATATTCTATACAAATCCACTGCTTGGAACCACCCCCATGTTCAAGAAACAAATACACATTTTCTTGAAATTTTTCATTTTTTTTTTTACCTTGATGACACTGAGTTCAAAGCTCTAGCAAAACCACTCATGGCTCCATAGCCTTTTGAACTGAATCCCAAACAGCCCAACAAACCTTGTCTATATGGAAGAAATGTCTTCTTCCTCATCTCCTCTGCTTGTGCCCTATTTGCAGTGTAATGCAATTCATGAGGTGATGGTGGCACCCTTCTTTTACCAATCCCATTTACTGCCCTATTTTTCACCACTTTTGTAACTTTTTTTGTGGCTCCGGTGTTGGAATTTACTACTTCTGGTGCTGAATTTGCTTTTTCAGTTGATGAGGTTTTGGGATTGGAATTGGACTTCTCAAATTTCTTATCTTTGACAGGTGAAAATGATAAGGAGCCCCAAAATTTATGCCCATTGTTTCTACCTTCACTTTTGCTCCTGTATAAGAACTCCTTCAAGAAAATCCATCTCCTTGAGCTCCTCCCAATTGAAGAGGACCTCGAGGAAGATCCAGATCCACACGGCGTCGTATCTTTCGACCCCGCTGCCTCTTCTATGTTCTTACACTCTTCATTTTCCCTCGTTGTCTCATCGTCGTCCTGTGTATTGTCATTTTCATGATCTAGAAACGAAGTCGTTCTCAAAGGGGACATAGATCTAGTCCTCCTCCGCAATGATCCAGCCCGCAATTTCGATTCCCTTCCGCGAACAAATTTCTCCTCAGTATCATTGAGCTCGGACTGTTCAACCTCATCAGATTCATCCATGTCAATCAAAGGGGCCAAAACCTGGGGCCTCCTGAGATGGCTAGAGAGCTTCATGGGTCGGATCTGGCCGTTGAGGAACAATTCATCGGCGGAGCTCATGGATCCCGGCGGTACGCCGTCGTCAGCCAGTGGCGCCGAGAAATCAAACTCAAACGAACACGCCGCCGTAGACGATTCAACCCCATACGAAGAAATGCTAGTACTGGAAAGCAAGAAATGCATAGGGCTCGCTGGGGCGCTATAGTAGAACCCTCCAAGGGGTGTGCCGCGGCCGGGGCTCGACGGTGCACTAACATAAGGCGTAGAACAACAACTGTCAATGTCATCGGTAAATTCTAGAGGAGTGTCGGCGAAGGTGGTGTTTATAGGTTCCGGCACCGCGGAAGTGGGATTTTCGAAGTCCTCTTCCATAATTTTTTGTGGAGATAGAAGGGATAGTTGGTACTGTAAATATATCTTCTTTGCTCTGTGGAGTGGGACGTGAAGGTGGAGATTTATATCGTCAATGCCACTGTTGTCTTTTTACTGTTTTTATTTTTATTTTATTTTTATTTCCAATTTTTAAGGTGTAATAGGAAAATTCTCGAATTTTTCGTATCAAACAATGATCTCAATGTCACGTAGACGGATGATTATCAACTGTCATAGTCGACGTAGAACAATAATAAATAACTATAGTTATAATCTCTCCCTTTCTCTTTGAAAGAGACTCGTCTATGAATATCTAAACGTAAAAATATAGTCTCGTATGTGTTCTTTAAAGGATATATACAATCCGACATCAAGACTCCAGCTAGAAAAAATGATTAAAAAAATTAACCACACTAAAAGATTGAGAATAGATGATGAAAGAACTTAGATACTTTGTGACCTAATATTTCCCATTGTTGCGAATTGTGTTGAACTGGTTACGATAACTCTTTTTCATCGTTACATTACACTGTCAACTACATGAATTGCGCTACAAATTTGGTTTTCAAACAAAAATTAGAAAGTAGACTTAGGAAGAAATTAAAAGCAAGAAAAGAGTCATTTAAGAGTACTTGTAAACAATTGGGAGTTTCTTTGCCCTACTTTTGGTACAAGTGTGATGATCTATTGTTTCCTATTTATCCATCAACTAAGCTCTTATATGTTTAATTATTATTTTTCTTTATTTTTATTCGGTATTATGCAGTTCAATATATTAAACATATCATTTTTTATGGTAAGACCGTTGAAAGTTATTTGTTCGCTTCAAAATTATACAAGTTATTTTTGCTTCTCTTTATTCGTCATCTTAAAAGACACTTATTTTTCTTTACTCCTTATAATATTATACTTATCTATAACATTAATTGAGCGCGGCACAAATAAAGGGCGCTAGCTTGACAAATCCTACAACTTGAAAGTTGAATTCTCGCATTGTAAATAGTTAAAAATATTGATTTGGCAAATGCATCAAACTGATGCATTCTAACAATTTCATCAATAAACTACGTAGAGTAACACAATCAATCGTGAGTGAAACTTCGAGATGGATAAATATAAAATTAAGTATGACTTAAAGTTCTGCGTTAGTAAAAAAATATTTCTACTACTAAGCTTGATGACTCGATTCGATTTGACTCTACTCGTTGCACAACATTATCTACAAGTAAACCAACTGCATTTACTCATTTACGGATGGCAAATTTTCCCATAAAAAGACGAACATAAATTGGCAAGTCAATAAAAGAAGTCAAAAGGTGAAGCTTAATGAAGAGAAAGTGATCTAAATGGGAATATGAAAAAGTGAAATTGGACCACATTGGGTTAGTCGAGGCAAGCACGTTTTCCTGCACCAGTTTTTCTCTTGCCCCTTTACTTTTCACATATTCAATTATTTTAATTAAAATCTAAACTCGATACCATAATAAAATTGAGTTAGAGAATGTACGATCATTTTCAAATGGATCTCAAGTTTCATCTATCCTTTTGAGGAATGATTTTGTTTTAAACTACGATTCGAATAGGAGGAGTATGCCATGTTACTGTACCATAAATGATCCGCATCTCATGATCATACGTGGATAAGCACATTGCACTATTTGTGTGGCCGAAAGTCTTTAAACTCTACCACTGAGCTAATAGCCAGTCGTGCGATCCTCCAGAGGCCGCAATGCCAAAAGCGAGAGAAATTACATCCCTTTCTTCTCTTTTTTTCTCCCTCATATCGCCACATTATGTCTCTATTCCATGTAGAACTTGCTATAATATTTTTTATTTCATAATATGATAACCTCAATTCATTCAAGAAAATGTAGATAGTTACTAGTTTAAGTACTAGAATGTTTACAAGAACTTCTCATCTTCTTCCTAGGTAATATTTAACTTTCACATAGAGTTTTTGCACATAAACAAATCTAGTATTATCGAATATTGTTTTTAAAATACAATTGACGAAATTATATGTCCATACATACTAAACTGGATGAGCCATTTTCCATGGAAAAATGGAAGCTCGACCCTTAGGAATGAAGAAATTTTTTTTTTTCATATTGTTATTTGAAGATCTTCTTGCTATGAAAGAGTTTGGTTCGTTTAGACAATAATAATCCTTGAAGAAAAATCAAGGATTTATTTCTATTGACAGATTATTATTTTTACTGTATTATAAATCAATCACAATATTTAGCAAACAAATTACATTTTTGTATAATTATTAAATAAAATTTTTAAAGCTCTAGCTTTATATGAATAATAATTTATTATTGAAAAAATGATCGACATAGGATTCTGATTTCTGACCATTTTGGGCAGCTAAAATAAGGAAAATGGGCACTTTAATTAATTAATAATTAATCATTTGTGCATTAAAACAGCCCACATGATTAGCTAATTAATTAATCAGAATAAAGAATAATACTAACCTGTAAACATTGCAGTTGCAGAATACCACAGAATCTTTTCAGTTTTCCTCTAATCAAGAATTTGTTGAAACACTAAAAAATATCAAAAGAATATAAGTGGTTTTTTAGACTTTAATGTTTCTTATTTCTGAAAAAAATAAACTTACTTGAGTTTTCATGTTTGCCCTTATTTTGTTTTTAGTAAATTTTAATAAAAGTTTTCGATGGTATGTTAGTTGAAAAATTCTCTCCCCGTGAAATTTATTTTTAAAATTAATTATTAACTTTAACTGAAATTGTAATCAATTTTTTTAACTGTACCAAATAGGGACATTGTGTCATTTGAGCCTTGTGTTGAAAATTAGTAATTGACTAACACTCACAAAACGGCACTAATGAGATGAGTTATTCGATTTACTAGTCAAGAGATTCTCCGAAGAACTAATAAAAATTCTAGAAGGAATTCCTAATCGCGAGTGCTATGATTCCAATGAAAGTGTCTCTTAGCTAATTTACATGCTTCAGAAAAAAGGAAGAAAATAACAATTACTAACGGCCTAGAATACAATTAATTCGGCATGGGCTACAAGAGCTCCTAATAGTTTACTGAATATTGTTTATAAACACTTGCAAAACATTCTTTCAGATCAATATTTTCTCTTTCTCTCGATTTCGAGTACTGGACATTGTAAATTCCAGTTCAATTAGGACTTCTAGGTATGTTTAGATTCTCAAAAGACCTAATTAACTTGAAATTTGATTTATGAATTGGTCAAACCCAATTTCGACCTGATGGAGCTTGAGCTTCAATTACTTGTATAATTGAGTCATCGTCTTACTTTGAGAGCTAAAGGGATAAAATCGGACATACATAATATAAGCTTCAATAATTAGACTCGTTCGTCACAGTTTCACACTCGAACTATTATTGTTGGCTGACTCCATTTAAAGTCGGAGACTACATCCTTGAATTACATAAAATCACATAAGCTAGTTTTCATTACATTTATATCGTTAGACTTACCAACTTAATTTGTCTTATCCGTCCAATATTCGATAATCAAAGTTGAGCTAAAATGATTGTGTTGCCCTTACAACAATATTTCTTATGACCAAATCACAAGCGTTAGGCATCACTAAATTTAAATCATTCAGTAAAAATTCTAAACAGGTTCTTTAACATTTTTAAAAGAGGATAACGATTTCGCCATAATACTCAATTGCTACTTCCTTTACATTGAACTCTCAACTCAATTCGGCATATGACCATATTAAGTGATATCGCTCATTGACACGTCAAAAATTAATTTTAATTTTAATAAATAATAGAGAATAAAATTTCAATATTCTATCATACCCATAAATTATTACATGTTATAGAACATTATGTCACTAGTCAATATATCATTTCAAGAAATTGAGAAAAGAAATTCATAGCATTTTATCCCCTTCATAAACATCAAAAAATATCGTATTAGATGATATGCCATTTTGACATATTAACGTAGCATTTTGAGAAATGTCACCTCCCAAAAGAAAATAACAAACTCCTTTACGACAAGGGAGAAATGGTTGGCCGACAATTGTTAATAATATTATTTTTGATATATCTAATCATTGTTTGATCTCCATTATTTTCAAAATATATTTTTCACTCTTTTCTTTTTAATCACACAATTTTCGATAAAATAATATTATACGTAAATTCAAAATTATTCTGTACTTGTTAACAACAAATTTTTTGTTAATCTACTATTTCAAAATGTATTTCTTAGCAAAGAAAATGGACATAAATAGGCACCTAATTAATAGACGTGCCGTGAGTTGTTTGACAAGCTAGGTACGGGTGGGGTGGGGTGGGGTGGGGGTAGGAAAATTCCAAATAAGATAGCTCAACATATAGGTTCTATTTCCATCATTCATATTCAATCTAATCACTTTTAACTTAGTTAACTTATATTTTTCTTTCAATTTGATAGATCATTGTCTGTCGTGGTCAATGCTATAGATGATCAAGTGTCACGTAGTTGTTGAAATGCTTGACATTACATTTGTTTGATGATAATTCGACAATTAATTTGTCAAACAAATTGAAATAAAATAATCTATATATTTGTTAAAACCAGGCATGATGACATATTTTTGTTGAAATCCAGATATAGAGAAAAAAGATATAACTTTACCAATTATAGTTAAGAGTACAAGAAGATGAAAAGAGAAACAAAAAATCTCATGTGACATAATTTCAACTCAAAATTTCATGCTCCAATTATATGCTTGTAAGAGTCTTTGTCTGAATCAAATTCACTAGTGGAGAGAGAGGATATTCAGACTAATAGAATACAAATAAAAAATCTCTCATCCCGTTGATCTTTTTGTTTACATGTCGGAAGCATCATCTGTGTAGTCCCTAGGCCGAGGATGGGAAGGTTGAGAGCTAAGATATGCTGTCAACTATGCTTGTGTTACCTTGGTGCTTGAATAGCTTATAGTTAAAATTTCTTGATTGATTGAAGAAGAAATAACTCCCTCGAATGGAGATTTTTTGAAATCACCTAAAGTACTGATCACGAAATCTTCAATTGTATCTCAAAAATTCAGCCCTACTTTGACTCAATGGCTCTTGAAATGGTCTTCGTCTTGAGAATTTTGTTGTTTAACACACCAAACTTAAGGTTTTCAGTTCATTCATACTACTTTACCTAATTGACAAAAACTGTTCATTTAATATCTAACAAGTGCAAGGTCACACATTCTCACTTATACGAAATCGATCATTGATCCTAGATTCACTACCGACAAAATGGTTGAATTGAGGTAAAAATATAAGTTGACTCATCAAAATGAAATAAAGTAAAGTTGGATGATCAATATGAAACAAACAAGTAAATTAAGTGCTCTCTACGAAAACTTTTAATAAATAATGATACATGCAGCCTGTCATTGTACTTTTCCCACTGGGCGTTGTACAAAATACAACTTGCACATAATCTATTCAATAAATTTCCATTAATTCAATCAAATCCACGTGCCCTCATCCTTAACTATAGTGATAAGAGTGGTAGTTAAAATCTTCCAAAATAATCTTTTATTTTTATTGAAGAAAGCATAAATAGTTTCTTGATTTTGATTGACGAGTAGTTAAATCCTCGACTTGACAAATGATAACAATCTATTCATAATGGTGCAATTTCATTTTTCTTTTTTCTTTTTTTAGATGGAAATCCCGGAGCTCAATGAATTATTCATTTTCCCATACATGAAACAGAGGATTTCACTATGTTAATCTGATTTTTTATTTTATTTTCTCTATTAGATTGTCAAGGTATGTATTATTAAAAGGAAAGATAGTGTTTTAACTTTTTGTTTCTTATAAAAGGACTTCATGTTATCCAAATATTTTTTTTAAAAAAAATTAATGTCAAATGTAACGTTAGACTTTTAAAAAGTTTTGCCAAATGACCGTACATTTCAATGCATTTTTCTGTACTTCAACTTTAATTAAAGACAGAAATAAAAAAAATTGATCTCTTACTCTCCCATTTTTGGTAAAAATAAACCAGAAAAAAAAACATATAGTACCTTAATTAAATATATACTGAAACTCATAATGTAATTAAAAATATTGAAACTCATTAATACTAAGCCCCTATTTGTTTCTCATTTTTCATCCATAAAAATGAAAAATATGACATTTATCCATCACATCAAGCCATCAATTTAAATTTCGGGCCCAATAACGACTATATTTTTAATTCTCATTCTATAATAATGTGCACCAAACGGAGCCTAATTAAATAATTTAGATATCTTTCATTCAAGTTTCTAAATAAGAATAATTTCTGTTATCTTTCTTTTATCACAAATCAACGTGAATTTATATCTCAAACTACGTTAGCCCCGATTTTACTACTATTTCCAAAAAGACAGAAATCTGTTATAAGGAAGCACCTGCATTTGCTAAATTGCAATTACTTTCGTATTTGAGAAACTTTCCGGCGACTATTTAATTTTCATGCCTATAATTGAGACGCACTAATACACATGTCAATCAAACGGTGAGAGAAACTGAATGCTTCATTCTCCAAAAGTACTAGAAAATTTTCCGGCTTTAAGATTCATCCGGTGACCATAGACCTCGCGCATTCGTCCTTGGATGGATGAACATTTTGCCAGAATCTCGGCGAAGTGTTAAAACTTTTATTTTGAAGGTTGTAAGATTGATCATAGACACTAGAATGATGATAAATATCTTTACAACCAAAACCAATGCTGAGTAATACTAATCTCAATAGAGTTGACACACCTGTCTTGATTTGAAATATTTGCAAACTCTTCTTAAATACAATTGGTCTTTCAAACTACTTGCTGTTCACAATCCAACCGCAATAGATCATTTTTCAGCCAAAATGATTGGCTGATAGCATAATCTTTCGCATGCAGTTTCAAACAGCCAACCATATTAAAGAGTCGAACTGTTTGAGGGCATCTCAGGCTTACTATCAATTATAGATTCATGACTAGTCATGTTCCCAAGAAAAGATAATTTCGAGCACACAACTGCACTATCTCTTACCTCGAGCTCATTTGGTTTTGCAAGAGGATTTTCTTTTCGGCTAGTTTTATGCTAAACCAGGAGAAGACAGGGGGAAGAGGCATGCTGGTAACAAAACATATTCGTAGAATGAAGGGGTAGAAAGGATATACCTTCCTTCACGAGGATGTCTTGAGGCAGTTATCACATGGGTTAGAACCATATTTGCAGGTATTCCGATCAAAGGATTCTCCAAAGTGCTCAAGTAATGCTTGCCTACGACATTCATCCTGCAGGATGCACACAGAATCTATAGTTAAGCAAGCTTACAGATTTATATGTTAGCATATGACAAGGCAATTAGTCACTTTTTAAGAATATATACTGTATACTATATGGAACTGTACCTTCTGCTCACAGTATTGCTGCATTTTTCGAGCTTGATCCATGGCCGTCCTGAAGCTTTCACTTCTACCTCCTTTTCCACTTCTCAGCATGCATACAACCCGGCTGAAATCCTTCTTCTGGTATAAAACAACGCATATGGAAGGAAGATTATCTCGTCCTGCCCTTCCAGATTCCTGATAGTAGCTTTCAATTGATTTGGACAGGGTGTTGTGAATGACGAACCGCTGAAAAATTTGGAAATGGCAACATGATCAAGGTCTATGAGTCAATTTTCTCATAATGTAACAGTACAGGAAGGCCAAAAACGTTGAATATGGTTTTGATCTACTTTATGAGAGGTGGTGTTTAGTGATTGTTAGACCATTTAAAATACCACGTGCATAAAATTCTCCTTCGATATAAGATGAATTACCAAAATATATTCAGTAACTATGAAGCAAGATTAGAACCAGCAATAGGGAAATCACTTACAACATCAGGTTTGTCTATTCCCATCCCAAAAGCAATAGTAGCACAAACAACATGGACTTCTCCAGTATGCCATTTCTTCTAGACTGCAACCCTCTGACGAGCGGCCAATCCAGCATGATAGTATACTGTTTTAATTTTGAGTTTCTCATTCAAAAACTTCGAGACCTCCACACATTCATTTTTCGAAAGGCAGTATACAATTCCACATAAGTTCTTGAAACGATCCAACAGTAATTTCCCTAGCTGCTTTAGTGGTTCTTTAGTTTTCCCAATCACTTCGTATTTTAAGTTGGGTCTGTCAAAACTTGTCTCGAGGACAATTGCATGGGGAATTCTCAAGGCATTTAAGACGTCCTGCATATAATGAATAGTCAAGATCATTTCACAGAATAAAACAAAAGAATTAACTATAAAGCGCAAGGAGAAGTATCAGCCTAACCTTACGAACTGTCTTCGTTGCTGTGGCAGTTAAAGCCATCAAAGGAACACGAGGAAAGTTTTGTTTAAGACATCCTAATACCCTGTAGTCTGGACGAAAGTCATGCCCCCACTGGCTGAAAGACATGTCAAACCAAGATACGTACATACCCAACATCTCTAAGTTAAACGAAATTTAAGAAAAAAGAATCTGATTCTTAATAAAAATACAATTCTTTGTCATCTAGCATGTGATCCTCTTTATAGGTCCATTATTCAAAGGGAAGTAGATTCTACTATTTAAAGAACACAGCATTTTCCACTCGTTTGAATGTGTGTCATACTTTAGACATTTTCCAATTTTGATAGTCCATTCAAATGACTATCTAAGACACAGGAAATTTGTATAAAATACGGAATCAATGTCATTATTCTCCAGATTCACTGATGACCATCCCTTTCCTTCATCCAGTCAATACCCTCATTTTTAATTTTTGGTTTTTGCTTTGGTATTCCTCGTTTTCCTTGCTCTCATTTTCTTTCTAATAATAGCAATATATAGAAGAATTTTAGGAATGCATACCTCACACAGTGAGCTTCATCAACGGCAAAGCCCGCTAATTGTCCCTGAAATTTGTGCAATAAACTTATATATATTATCAAGGGAGTACTATTGACTTGGAAAGCACATAGCATCATACATGGAATTGGCGCATTCAAAGACTTCAAGAGCATAAAACTCACCTTCCTGTGAAGAGATTTTAGGATCTCCTGAAATGGTATATTTCCAGCAACCCTTTCAGGAGTTACATACAGAAGTTTACAAGAAGGGCTATCTTTCCTGGAAACATTTTGAACAAAGTGTAACCAAATATTTTAACATAGAGAAAAAATTAGTAACCGCATTTAAAGCTAGCATTCAGGTTATTGGCAAAGAGTTCTTTGATGTTATTCCAAATGACACTGAAAAACAAAGTACTTAGTAGTCCGAGCATACTTGAAACTCTGGGTTGTGAAATTATCATAACGTTGTCTTAAAGGCCAGTTCAAATGACCATTTTTGTCCAAATGAAAAGGCTTGAGAGAGATACTACCGGTTTAAAAGAAGCTCCATGATTTCAGGGCAAGGAATTTTTTCCAGAGATATTCACGACACATTTCCTTCAGAAGTTCAAAATAAGTTGCTATAAACTGAGGTATTATGGCATGACTTTGATTTCCTTTCTCTTTTCATTTTTTAAGTTAAAAGTTGAAAATTTGATCCAGTCTTCCAGGAAACTTCACCACTGCAGCTTCATGGAAGAATTAGCAAGCAAGTTGGATTGCATTGTAAACTGGGGTTCACAGTGGAGGAACTGGATAGGAAAAAAGAGGGGTTCTAGTTGTAAGACACTATCAGACTAGTTGCAAACTGTCACCTTGTTAGTCTACACACAACCAATGACGGCTATAAGAATTTCGTCTGGAGAGGGAGTGGAAGCTTAAAAAAAATAAAAATTGCAAAGCCACAGTCAACAGTATTGTAAATAGACAAGTGTGGAATTTAGTGTTTGGTAACTATTTGGCATATCCACTCTAAAAAAGATACATTTTACAATACATTATGAATAGAAAAGAAAGTGAACTTGCCTTAGTTCTTGAAGTACAGCTGCTGCTTGTGATGGTGTTTGTTGAGAATTTAAAAAAGTTGCAGCTATTCCAAACTTCAGATTTAGCGTGACTATCTGATCTTGAATAAGGGAAAGAAGGGGGGATATAACAACTGTAACACCTGGCTGGAGAATGGCTGGGAGCTGCATGGTATCCCATAATGGAGAAAATAAAGCAAACATAAGATACAACTTTCTAATATATGACTAAACTGACTGTAAAATTTCATAATGAAGATTCTACGGATCCAATCTTTAATTTTATCACAGTCACTATTCCCACTTAAGCACCAAGAAGGTGTCGTAGCCAGAAAGCTCCATTGTGCCGCCTTAGAACTTGTTATTGTTTTCGTAATATCCTTGAGAAATGGGTATTAGTTAAATGTTAATCCATACAGCCATGTGCACAAGTTTGTGTTGTGTGTGACAACAGAGCCCATGTACATATATATGCACTAAAATGGTGCCTGTGCAGTGCTTTTCTAAGCTTTATATGCCACCTTGGAAATTGCAATTTTTTTATTAAAATCATTCCAAATTGATAGCAGTTGGAAAATATCAAGATATTTATTTGATATAATTCGAAATCCGAGATTTGTTTTAAATATTTAACTGTAGTTAGATTCGACTAAGTTAAATAAAGTTCCATTTGTTATATATTTTAACAAAGTATAATCAGAATAAATTCAAACTATTGCTACCCGCAGCATCTTTTGTTATTTTCACTTCTTTTTTTTCAGTTAAATTTAATTTACATAACTAAAGATTTCATGCGATTGATTAAGAAATGGTATTACATGCTTGATATTTTACTCTCAAGGTATAATTCTTGTGACCTCTTTAATGTACTTGCATAGTTGGTTATGCATACCCTTTTGCTATCCTATTGACTGCCTTTATGAAGTCGATCTATAAATGAAAAAAGTTTCCAGTTAATGAAGTAAAATTGTTACAGAAGATAGAACTCGGATACTTGCAAACAAATAATTTGATGCTTCAGAGAACAGAGCAGGGAGCACATTATTTGATAAGTGAGTCTGAAACAGATAGTTTTTTCAAGTTCACAAAATTGATATTATCTATTTCTCTTCAACTATTTAACCCCGAATTTTTTCCATATAGTTTTTTCAAGTTCACAAAATTGATATTATCTATTTCTCTTCAACTATTCAACCCCGAATTTTTTCCAATTTGAGAGTAGCTAACAGGGGGATGATTTACACTTATAAAAGCTCAAATAGAAAGATGAATGTGCTAGAAAATTCTAGAAGCACCAATAATTGATCAAATAGAAAGATGATTGTATTCTGTTTTTATACATAGCGTACAAGTATAAATTACCCACAGCTTGTTCCAACTACAGGTAAAAATTTGATTAAAATTTATCATGACAAGACCAAACAAGTTTATGCATTTCTTTATCGAACTGACCCATAAGTTTTAAAGACATTCAACTGGACTTTAACATTATAAGATCGCGGAGTAACTTCATTTTCCATTCAGTTGATTCATAAAGACAAAAACTTGCATTCAAAGTAAGAACCTGACCTGATAACAAAGGCTTTTACCACCTCCAGTAGGCATAAGAATAAAACAGTCCCTCTTTTCAAGAGATGCTTTACAAGCCTGGTGCTGCAAGGGTCGAAAACTCCTGTTACCAAATACTACTACATTTGCCAATTCAATGTGATCCAATTGTTGCAATTCTTCATACGTTAGAGTTCCGTGTGCATTTTTGGATGACCTGGATTCTCTTATTTCGCTGAAAATTGATGAAACTGAACTTTGAGTAACGCTGCTCCTGCAATCCTTCAAATGTAGATGAAATTTCACTCCTAGGAATTCAGCATACAAGCACTAAAAGATTAAGGCTATTAAACTTCCCTTTTTATTGGGGGTGGGGGGGTGCGGAGGGTTGAGGAAGAGAAGAAATTAGAACGAAGAAGATACTTCATAAATTTCTAACATGAAACAAGATGATTCATCCTCTGAGTATGATGGTGAAACCTCAAATGAATATAAATGATGTCCATTTTACATGAAGAAAGCAAATTTCACCTGTTAATGTCGCACCCGTAAATTGCTTAAAGAATATTATAAGATACTGAAGTTTCCATTTAACCATGTGGTAATAAATAAAGTTTAGGGCTAGATGGACAATAACGTTACTTTTGTTGCAGCCCACAAGAAAGATAGACATTATTGTGGAGGTCAGTATCATGGAAAAAAAGTTGAAGAAATATTACCATAGAAGTTGAAGGATGATTATTTGAACTTGGAGAGAGGTCCTGACTGCTGCCATCAAGACAATGTTTAGAGGTAAATTTGACGTGCTTATTGCTAGGTATCATGAATTCTGCCTCCTCGCTGTCACTTGAAGAATCTATTGTCATGAAATTTTGACGTTTTTGACATTCAGGAGAATCTTCTATAATGTGGATATGGCTTCTTGAACTTTCATTATCCTTAACATCAGAATTCTTTAGAAGATCCTGGTCTAACAACTCAGCCAAAGCACCACAAGCTTCTGACTCCATGGCTTCCACATTATCCCAATCCTCAGTGTCTTGCATAGATTCGGCGAGTGTTGCCAGAAAGTCATCACCACAGTGCTCCACAGTGATGAAGTCTCGACCATCATCACCTTACCAATATTATGAGCATATAAGTAATTGAACCGGGTATTTGACCACCAACTGAGACTCTACACAGTTATAACAAGCCATGCAATCAATTCCATGACTAAAATGATTTTGGGTGCTGTTCATATAGGCTTGAAACCAATATGAAAGAGAACCAATGCGATACACACATGGTATTGCTAACAGAGAATTTTACAGATATCCATCAAAGCTCTCCTCCACAGTTCATCTAGAAATAAATAAGTACAGGCCCTATTCTACATCAACTCGCACTATACACGTACTTAAGGATACAAATTCTAGGTCAATATCTCAACATATAATCGGGCATTAGTGTCATTGTTCTCCTTTGCTGGGTTTTCGTTTGTATGTCAATTTCCCTCAATGAAATCTTTGTTTCACATTTTTTTGCCTTTTAAGTACATTATCATTTTCTATACAGTTCTTCTGATTTTGAGTTCCCTACTGTCTCTACTTACTTGAGCATAGGAGGGCTTACAATAACACAAACCGAGACCTTCTTGTAGGAAAACCCCATAGGCTTCAGTAGGGCAAGTTCATTGTCGAGGATGATGCAGGCCATGGACAATTTGGCTCAAGCATTCAAGGTACAATTTTTAGCATCACCACATAATTTATTTCCAAAATGACTCCTGTGAATTGCGTGAAAGTAGGATTGAATCACTACAATATTTGATTCAAAAATTTGACTCTTTTTCCGAATTGCAACTTGATTACTGTCGCCTAGAACTTGGCTGCAACCAATTTCTTCATAAATAAACAGAAAAACCAACAAAAAAATTAGGTCACCAAAGCTATGGACTACACTAAAATGCGTTACTTTCTATAATCCCAAATACTTAAAAATTCCCAACAATCCCGTTCAATTAGTAAATCAAATCAGTACCCCACAAATATTAAATCTCTCGCGCCCGCACGCACACGTTAAAATTTGAGAAGTGAAAGGAACATAAATGCTAACCATAGAGCTGAACGAGGCGGTCCAAGCACTTATTGGCCGAATCTGGATCGAATCCAAATTCGAGAGCTAAGCTAATTAACCTTGCTTTTTCTAACTCCAGATCTTCATCCTCCATTTTCTTCCTCGCCAAAAACCCTATTCCCCTAATGAATTTTTTTTCCCGCGCTTTCAACCTGCAATTATCCCCGTTCTCTGGTACTGGAGGCCCGGACGGTGACATTTTTAGACTCCACTTTGGTCTTTAGAGATCGAAATAGGCCCAATTCGAATGGCCCATTCTTAAAGCCCAGAGTTAAACCCAAATCTGATCTCTCCTACAAAAATTGTGGAAACTCCAATCTCCACTCGGACCACTCCAAGCCCATACCGCTCGCCCGCAGCAATTGAGGTGAATTTCGGTCTTTCATTTATTTTTTTTTTACTTAAAAGAATATCTTTTATGGGTAAAAATCAAGAAATCGGGTGATTCAAAGAAAAATCCATCAAAATTTGATTTTCTTGTAAGTCCCATGAGAACTTATACTTTTTTAAAAGTACTAATTCAAACTTCTACGTTATTTATTATATTATTATTTAATTGATGTAAGATTTTACTTTAATACTAAACCAGTTACATTAATAACAGCTAACAATGGACAAATGTACACTAATTTCGCGAACTATGACAATTGAAGAACACTTCACTTAGGGTTGCTAACCTCACTTCAACGCCTTTGTTTCATTTTTTTTAATATTTTGTTTCCACTTTTGGCTGTGAGTTGAGTCATCGAGAGAAGTCCTATTGTATAAAAATAGTTCGATTTTTAACCTTGTAGTTATAGTGGCACAATCTATTCATTAATAATAATAAAAATATATTTAGATCTTTCTTAGATCATCACTTGATCTCAGATATCTAATTTTATAAAGTTTTGTTTTGTTTCTCATCTTGAGTCGATGTCTATAAATTTAAAGTTAGACAATTTCAACGTGGCAAAGTAAAAACATTTTAATATAGAAAAGTCGTGATTATGAAAAATCCCAATAACAAATGGTTCCTTTCACAAAAACTTTATAATATAAATATTTTATATTTATTTTATGGTTACCTTTTTATTATTACCAATACTTTTATCATACTTTGTCCCAACATCAAACCTCTTTAATTAGTATTTCGAGTTTGGTGTTACCCTAAATTTACAAGTAAATGACTATAACTTATTTCATATCAATATCTATAGAACATAACCATTCAAAAATTGTAATCGATGTCTTCGAATATCTTCCGAAAATATAAAATTATGATTCAACACTCGTCATCACTATATTACTTGAAGACCAATCCTCATGGTATGACCCGGGCAGATTTAGGGGAGCCCATTTCAAGGGTATATATATAGAATAATTCCATAGGTACAGGGAATTATTGGAAAAAATAATATGAGTATTGAGTTGGCAACATCTGTATGCTGCATTTTATGTGTTTGTTGTATCAAAAATTAATGAAAAATTGTCAAATGTCTTTCTGTAAAAATTATGTCAAACTTTTTTTTTATTACATATTAGCTCAGCTTAAAAAAAAGTTTTAGTTCGATCTTGGATCTATCCCTAGTTACAACACTCGTTATCACTCTGTTACTTATTACAACTCATGTACATGTTATATTGCAACGTGGTAGAGAACACTTATCATAACATTAATGAATGCAGGTAATGATTGTGCATCCGGAAGACCTACATAAAGGAAGAAGTTCTCAAAATTAGTTAGACGAAACTCGAACACGTGAGTCACTAAAAAAATGGGAGGATAAGTTCTCCTTCCACCCATAAAAATTGTACTTCAAATTAAATAAAGTGAGGTTAACTAAATTAAACTCGTTCTTATATAACTTTTTGCAATATGGTTCGCAGAGTTTTGGACAATGGATAAAAAGATATATTTTCTTTGTTGTAATTTAATACGTGAAAGTTATAAAGTTCTGAACTCCAAGATTATAAATTTTGTACGTAACTGGTTCAATCAAACTAAATTACTAACAAGTAACATGTGATATCAGAGTGCACCTATTCATTTTAGTTATTTCGAATTTATGAAATTTATCCCCGATAAATTAGTATGTCTAATTCATTATTTTCCCCCATAATCGAGGAATTCTACCGCTTACATTTTTGTTTCCTTGGGTTAACATGATTAATTGCATAATTTAATTTTATTAGATTAATTTGTGAAAAATTATATATTGCATGTTTTATCTTCTATATCCTACATAAATAAAAGAGGGAGTTTTGTGGTACTATTCATAAGCCATTTGGCTCGACTCGGCTCGGCTAAGCCGGGGGTTTTTTTTTATATACGTTTAATTAAATATTTTTTTTAAAGAGGAAAATGGCTCTATGGCTCGACTAGGCTAAGCCTTTTTTTTTTTAAAGTTGATTCAATATTTTAAGTTACAAATATTCGTTTTAATCGATTTAAAATTTGTTGGAAATATTGAAGTGCAGGCATGATAAATATATGATAGATAAATTTTAAATATCAAAATAATTTTACATTAATTATGAAACGTAAAGTCATGATTGT
>CAIGRB010151340.1:34242-52929 GCA_903798255.1 Fraxinus quadrangulata
TATCATTAATTAATTAGTCTTGACTACATACGTCTTGCATAGGATCTTGGTAAAGAAATTAAATACGGGTGCAATTGATACATTTAATTGGAGATTCTATGAGTACGAGATGAATGACACATAATGTCTTACCTCAATAGATAGAAAAAGAAGGGCTATGTTAAACTTCATTATCTCTTTAGTAGAGTATCAACACCTAATCATCTATGTCTTTTTTTAAAAAGAACAGAGAGACCTTCAAACACAAAGTCTAGAAAATAAACTTTAAATCAAATCTCTTAAAATTAGTTTTGTCACCTATTATCATTTCAAGTGTTTTAAGTTTAATGTAACTAATGCTTAATACAAATAATTTTTTTAAATATTTACGCTATCATATAGCCAATTATACTATTGCACATGCGTCTTACTAGTATTTAAAAAAAGACATGTATATATATTTCAATCTATGTATGTTTTAGTTTAAATATAAGTTCTACGAAAGTAATAAAGGCCTTTAAATTTATATAATAAACATGTGTTTATAGTACATATTTAAAGCGAAATTCATATTTATATTTAATTGAAGACATTGAATAATGAAATCCCCCATCTGTATCCCTCTTATGTTTTAATTTTAGAAAGTGGTATAAATGATTTTCTATTTTGAATAATACGTCTGTGTTAAGTTCGAGAAGGCATTCTAATTGTACTTGTGAACCGACCCCCTACAATAACGAAATAGAATATGCATTTGACACAGATATAGTAAGAAACAAGCAAGATAGAAGAATGCAAACACAAGAGAACCTAGCAATAGGGAACCAGCCAGTACCGAAAGGAATGGATCCGAAAATGATCCACGTCGTGAGGTACATATACACATCGGTGTAAAGGTGAGAGAGACCAGCAATGGCGAACCAACCAATACTCGAGGAATGAATCCGAAACTAATCAAAAATGGCGTTGCATATACATGTATATATATAGATGTAATGGTCGACAACAATAATAAAACTAGTGGAAATTACACAAAATCAGAACTTTAAATTTTCAATTTCAAATATAAATTTTATTTATACAAAAATCAGATATTAATTCATCTCTATCTAAATTATAATTAACAAACTCTAAAAATCCCAAATCATTTATCACATCTGCATTCTCTATCTATCAACTCCTTCTCTCTCCTCCTCCTCCTCCTCGTCTCTCTCCTCTCCTTCTCTCTCTCTCCTCCAAGCACCGTCGAACGCGCACGGCACGGCACAGTTTCGTCGCTTGAGCGTCGATGCAGTGATGCTATTAGCTAGTCGTCTCTTTCTCTTCTTCCTCTCTTCTCTCTCTCTCTCTCTCTTCTTCCCCTTGCAAGGTTGCTGTCGTCGAAGACGACAACGAAATTGTCATTGTGAGCAGCGAGTGGCGGTCCTTGCAATCATCGGCCGACTCTGCTGTGAAAGGCAACGTTGCAATCTAACTTCGTCTTTTTTTTTTCTTTTTTTTATGAGATGCGAGATGGTTTTCGATCAGCAAGGTTTTTTTCTAGTTGTTGGCGGTGGTGGTTTTTGTTGGTGGCATGGTGCAAGCGGTGATGGTGGGCATTGTCGGCATGCTGTTAGCGTCATTGTAGAGCGTGGTGGTGGATCTGTAGTGAGCGGTGGTGGTATGTTGTGGGCGTGGTGGTGGATCTTTGGTTTTAATGGTGGTGGTGTGGTGGTCGGTGACGGCAGTGGCAATGATGGTAGGGTTGCGAATTTTTTTTAGGTTGTAGGATGGGGTGGAGGTGGAGGTCCTGTGGTTTTGGTGGTGGTGGTGGTGGTTGTGAAGCGGTGGTTGTGGGTGGGTAGTGGTGATCGTGGTGATGTCGGTATTTTTAGATGATTGTTTACTGTCGAGAGGTTGTGTGGTGGTGGTTCCGACGATAGAGTTTCGGTTGACATGATGTTGGTGGCAGTGGAGAGGTGGTGGTCACAAGTGTTGGTGATCACAGATTATTTGGTTGTTTGTGACCATTAAATTTATTAATCTGTAACCGATAAATAATATTCAATCAATGAAAAAGATAAATTGTGAACAAAAAATAATGCGTGACCTAAATAATTGTTAATATGTAACCGATAATTTGATAATTTGTGACTGTTTACTAAGTTAGAAATTTATAATATTTGTAATTTATGATCGATAAATAAATTGTAACGTATAAATTTTTTATTTGTGACTGATGAACAAATTGTGACTTATCAAATTTGGTAACTTATAAAATTTCTAAATTATGACCGTTAAATAATTCGTGACATATAATATTTTTGATTTGTGATCGTAAAATAATTTATGATATTTCAATTTTTGATTTGTGATCGATAAATAATTTGTGAGCTATAAAATTTTGAAATTGTGATCGTAAAATTAAAAGTTGTGATTTGTAACCAAATTATATGAAATTAATGTTTAATTTATTTATTTGTAAATAATTTTTTTTTTAAAAATCCAAGATTTGGAATTTTAAACCTTAATTCCTGTTTGTTTCCCATTTTATTAACAAGAATGCATTTTTTGACCTTTTTTTCAAAAAAGGTGGGTCCCACTATGAGACAAAATTGTCCAAAATTGCGGCTGATGAACTGTTGCAATGGTGCAAAATTTCATTTTTATGGGAAACAAATAAGGGCTTAAATTTGAAATGGGTGAAATTTGACCTCTTATTTATGAATTTTTCACGTAAAAACTATTTGTGCATGCGCCCAACACAGGCTGTGATGATGTCGTGGTCCATTTTCATAGATGGGCCGGCCCATTTTACACCACTACATCAGTATCAAATCAACAAGTAATCAAAACTATATTAAAAGAAAAAAGAAGAACAAAGAAGTAGAAGATATAGATAAACTAAAGAAGAAAAAGCTGGAATTCCAAAGAAGAACAAATAAGATTAACGGTTCTAATTTTGATTTGAAAAAGGGGTATTATGGTCATTAGATGCTAAAGATATTTGAGATATTTCAACAATATGTAAAAGGATAATTTGGATATTTTAACCTAAAAAAAAAAAAAAGCCTCAACAAGTTTTGATGGGTTTGACTATGACTTTCACAAAAATTCCCAGAAAAATGTGAAATCCCCTTCCTTTTTGGAGCATGTTGATTCTTGGACTCGGGCAACATCATAATCAGCTACTCATTTTGTTAATTCATGTAAACATTTTTTGACACGTGCTTATCACATGGGTTAAGTCATTTTGTGTGGACTCGTTGTATCTTTTGTAGTTTTTGTTCATTTGTAGGCATTTTCTTGTAAGAACATTAAATATTAAATTTCTTGCATTTTATTTTGATCATTATGTGTTTGACGGGCAGGTGTTTCCCAGTTTACATCATATGTATATGATTGGAAAAATTTGTTGCTTTTTAAATTGGTTTAATTCATATACACAGAAAACTCACAAAAATCATTATAATCATAGCATGTCAAAGTGAATGCATGTGATGAAAATTCATCCTTGAGGTTGCCTCTAGCTCTATAATCCGCCATCCCTTGTCCTTAAAAGCCCTCTCAGGGAACTAAACATCTGTCTCAACAAAAGCCTTAAATTTAACGGCTTTCATCGTTGACAATATAGAGAGAAGAACGTGTCCCCTCTCTATTCGTAAAAGTTTGTACCAATTTCATCATTATGCCTTTGTTTGAACCTCATTTTATCAAAAATCCATCTTCTCTAAACTCATTTTCAACCACAAATTCTTTAATAAAATAATTTACATGTAAATCAATTTTTTTTCTTATTTTTTAACTACACACTTTCCAAAAATCACTATTCAAGAATACTTTATCCCCCCAAAATGGGACTCAAACAAGGGTTATATATTACTATCTCAATCCCATGAAAATAAACTTAATTTCCCTTTCATCTATCCCAAATCATATGTCACTTACTTATTGAAAGTATAGTTATTTTTTCATTTTCTAATGACCCTATTTAATTTACTTTATTATCAACAAATATAAATTAATCATATTTAAACCATTATTTAATATAGAGTTCGTTGGAAATTGGTTTAGAAGATTGAAATTTAGGTTAAGTGTAAAAAAAAAACTTGGAAATGTGACTTTCGTATTAACATTGGCGAAATATTCGGACTTCATCCGATGGTCAAATTACAAATGTAAGTATACCAACTCGTTCTACTCATCAAGTAAATTGTCATGGTATATTTGAAATCTCAAAATCAATTCCAGATGAATGAGAAATTGCGGTTCAAAGTTGGGAAGAAAATAAAAAAACTGTCGGATATTTGTCTAAGTGTGTCGTTCGCTTGACGTTGGACCGTCCCTCGAGCAAGGCGATGGCGACATGCTAGCGATAGTGAATGGTGCATCTTTTGGCAAGAGTTGCTGAGTTTAGGGGCGCTGCACTTCATTCACAACCCCTCATCATCTATATATAAGACCCATTGGCCGTCCATTAGGCATTTCATACTATATTTGCATTGAGTATTGCATAAAAACTCTTGCAAACCACTTCCAAATTCATTCAAAATCGTTTTCTTTTTTGTAGAGAGAAATTCCGTCGAAAGTTCGCTCTAACTTGTGGTTTAAAGTGCTTCTACCACAAGTTGAATCCGTTGTATCTTTGGAGACAAGTGCCTTGAATCGTGAGCACCGTTGCATGACAATTTTGTTTTAAGGAAAGAGTGAAAATCACTTGTCTCGAATTCTTCTTCTTTTTTATTTTTTGACTGCCATTTGTGTTCATTTGTAATTTCCATACTACATTTCTAATCACATTGTTATATTGTTTAGTCACGCTCCTGCTAATTAAACTTTACTTTTTATTTGTTCGATACAAAACCATCATTTCACCCGCACTTATATTTAGACCGCGTTGCTAATAGAGTTATATTAAAAAAATGTCGAAAAAATATATTTATAATTATATTAATTATATTTTCTAAATCTGTGTAAAAATAGAGGGACGGATGTAGTATAAAATAAAGTGAGCGTAAGTTCTTATACAATTGCTATGCAATTATAGGCTCACGACGTTCTAGGCAACGGACAACAAAGTAGTTTTTTTTAATTTAATACGTGAAAATTATGAAGTTTTGAAATCCAGTATTATTAATTATGTATGTAATATGTACAAGTAAACCAAATTATTAACCGCGGTATCATAGCGCGCAGTTATAGAACTTCAAAATTTTCATTTAAATTTTTATTATTGTTCTCTTGCATATGTGAAATTTATACCCAATAAATTATTGTATTTAACCATTTACAAATTTTTCCCATGATCGAGAAATTCTTCCACTTTATGGTTTTTGTTTCCTCTCGAGTTAATACGATTATTGAGTTTTATTGGATTCATTTATAAACCTTAAAATTATGCGTGTTTTGTTTTCTTAAATATGTATATTTTAATTGAACAATACGTTTTTTGTATTATATGTTAGAAATATAAATCATTTCTAAAACTGAAACCAAATCTAGATGCAAACATTCTAGATTAAAATAATCAAAAGCCTAGAGTCTACATTATGCCAAAATATTAGGATTCACATATTCGAGTTATATACCTGGATCCATTATGAACGATTGTTTACTGTTGCGGATTACTACGACAATCCTTCACGTACTAATGAACACGAACGAAGGGGTGTGGTTTGTGATCTTCCTCAACCAAATCGCCTTATTTTCTCAATGTGATCGTCGTCTCTCTTTCAGATGGGGAGAAGGGAAACTATGCATGATTTGGTGTGTTGGAGACCATAACCAAAAGATCTTTATATATTGCATAATTAGAGTTCCCATAATCCTCTATTTATAACAATATTGGTATCTACTCAATTAGCCCATATTCCGACGACCATTTCGACAACTAATCTGACGATTGCTCCGATTCCGGCGACTAATCGGTGACTACTTCGATGCCTGTGAATATTCCGGTGACCGTTCAGTCATCGATTTGTAGGAGGTGACAGTGGTGAGTTGGTGGTCACATATTATTTTATTGTTTGTTTCCATTAAATTGATTAATCTGTAACCCATAAAAAAACATTCGGCCAATGAAAAAAAAATTGTGACCTAAAAGATTGTTAATTTGTGATCGATAATTTGATAATTTTTTTACTGTGATCAATAATTTGATAATTTGTGATCGTATATTGGTCATAGATTAGATTAGGTGTGACCGCATAATGAACTATATGTGACCTTAAAATTCGACAATTTGTGACTAAAAATTAATCTGTTCCCTATAATTTTTTGATTCATGACCAATAAAATAATCCGTAACCTATAAAAATATTGATTTGTGACCTTGAAATAATCATTGACCTTCACAAATTTTGATCTGTGACTGATAAATAAATTGTGACCTATTAAATTTTTGATTTGTGATTTCGAACAAATTTGTGACCTATAAAATTTGGTGGGTGTTTGGTGTATGTGATCAACTGTTTGAACTATCTGTGACCTTAAAATTCGACAATTTGTGATTAAAAATTAATCTGTGATCAATAAATTTGAAAATATGTGACTGATAAATAACTGTGACTTATAATTTTTTGATCCGTGACCAATAAAATAATTTGTAACCTATAAAATTATTGATTTATGACTTCGAAATAATCGATGACTTATAAAATTTTTGATTCGTGATCGAGAAATGATCTGTGACCTATAAAATTCACAAATCAATACAGACGGGTCACAGATCTATATGATCGATTAATTTGATAGCTATGACCATATTATATAAAACTGTGGTTAATTATTTCGTCGTTAAGGTTACAGATCACAGTCAGGCTTGAAGTCACAGATCACAGTCGCATTCGTTAAGGTCCCAAATCACGTTACAGTCATTAAGGTCACAGATCACATGTTAATTATAGGTCACGAATCAATATAAACGGGGTCACATGTTTTGTAGAGTTATGGTTCGAAGCAGTCGCCGGAGTTGGAACAATTGTCGGAATCGAAGCAATCGCTGAAATAAATTGATGGCTGAACAATCATCGATATCGGAGCAGTAACCGAAATAGTCGCCGGAATCATAACAGTCGCTAAAACGGTCACCGAAATCGGAACAGTCGTCGGAACGATCGTCGAAGTAGTAGGGATGGTGGAGGTGGGGTAAGTTAATTATATATATCTTTTTAAAAAAAGATATATATGTATATATATGTCAAATATCTTATTTTTGAAATTTAAAAGTCGTTTTCTTAATTTTGAAATAGTGTATACTTAAAGTTGGATTTATGAATTATTCCCTTAATTATGTTGTCGTTAAATAGAAAAATCGTTGGTTTTCCTGACCTCCTAAATATTTAGGCCATTAAATAGAAAAATCGTTGATTTTCTTGACCTCCTAAATATTTATGAAAACTGTTGATTTTTCTAACATTATACAGATAGACTTTTAGTTCTAGAAGTCATTCTATTTTGTACATGTGAACCGATCCCCTAAAAAGCGATATAGAGACACGGAAATAAAGATAGAGCGGATTGGCCTACAAAAACAAAACTGTCTACCAGTACGGTATTGCTATTTCTTTCCGAAGATAACCTAAGGGACTACTAGAGGATTAGTGTTAGGAGAATACTCCAATTTCCAGTACAGTGATTTTCCTACCATCAAGTTTGAATGTAATTGAGCTAGCAACAATTTTTCAACAAGACATCTTGTTCTCAGCCCAAGGAATGTAGAAACAAATTAAAAGCATTGAGAAAAAGGTAATGTGCAGCCTAACTTTACATTTGTGGACGAGGCTCATGCGTCGCAATGTTTTCACAGGACTCGTTCTTCGTCCTAGCATCACACCTCCTTTTCGGTTTTGGCGTTCTGGTGTTGTCCATGTGAGAAACCTGTATTGATTCCCGGAATTAGTTAGAATTTTACAAATTAGAAAAATCAATCACTAAAAGTACATAGGCAAAAGAAATTTGGATAAATTGCGTACTCCGTCCTCAACAAAATGGTCCTCACTGAAAGTTCCCATGCAAAAAAAATTTGCTGAGCTGACATCAAAAGACAAAGTGACAAAAAAAGAAGAGAAACGAATCATTCTCCTCGCACCTCAACCATCATCACCACTCCCAAACTCCACCTTCACTAGCCTATAGCCCAAGCCCCGCTTCCGTGGCTCTCCTCCTTCTTCCTCCACCTGTTTTCAATTAATTGAGATTGATTCAAGCAGTTTTTTTTTTTTGGCCTTGAAGTTACATAGACAAGGGGAGGAGAAGAAGAGGTGGAATGAGTTCCGGGGGGCTAAGGTGGGAAGGGGGTGCTGCCATGGGATGAAGAAGAAAGATTCATTTCTTTTCTTTTCTGTTTCTCTATTTATATTTGATTTCGCTTATTTGAGGTTGTAGGTAATTGTCTTTTTAAGTAGATTATTTTGGACAAAAATCACTACAAGTGAGGAACATTTGAGCCAACAATGCCAAGAAAAAAAAGGTTGGCGATAAAAGTGCAAAAGGGACATAGGTTTGGGACGGTGCATGCAACTGAAGTATGACCAAACATTATGTGCTACGTACACATCTACATACAGAGTAGAACATGCAGAAGCACACTCACGGATATGGAGAAATAGATAGATATAATATAAAAATACAGAGAGAATTGCATCAGTTCAGGAATCCTTACAATGCAAGATTTCCATTCTATTTTAGAATGCTCATCTAGGGAGACAGTGTGCAACGAGTGGTTTCGTACATGCTGAAATATGTGGAGGAGGACAGCAGCATCAAGAGCAGCATATTCCAGCTGCACAGAGAGACCGAATATATAGAGTTCAAAAATAAAGCAACTCCATATAATGAAATATCCGCTTCATAAGTTTCTTCTGGAAAGATTAAACAGTGTGATTAAGCTCAACCAAAATGCACACAACTGTGGGTTCCAAGGCTTCTAAGAAAGCCACATATTTGCCAAACATGCTCTAGAGCATCCTTGATTTATTAATATTTATCACAGTTGTTGGCAAGAGGCGTAAATTGGGTCATATCTCGTTTCTGGGTGCACCAACATGGCTGGGCCTAACATATTTCTTTTATTTATTTGCAAATTTTTCAGTAAAAACAAAGAATAGTATATTTTTTCCTTGGGAGCAGAGTCCACTGCATAGTCCAACACTGCATTAAACAGTCATCTGCAATTAATATTTTAACACCTTCCTTTTTCACCAAAAAAAATAAAAATGGAGACCTGCCCAGTGTGTGCGGCCAAGTGGGTAATGGGCCCTAACTAGGGGCCCAACACCAACTCGTGCTGTGCCGGATAGGCCAAGGGGCGGCAGGCTGGCCCGTTGCACAGCACAGACCAGTTTGTGCCGTTCCGTGCCGTTCTGTGCCTGGGCAGCGCTTTTTCTGTGCGGACTGCCCGGCACTGGGCTGTCCGGCAAAGATTTGACCCTCTAGTTGTGGCTGATAGATTACTCAATACAGAACATAAAACACTTGCCTGATACTGAGTCAAAGGTCGTTGCTCCCAGTTGCTGTTTCGTGTTGTTTTGTTCAAACCATTACCCAGTATCTTCTGTTTCCATGAACACAATGCCCAAGAGAGGCTTTAATTTGATAACCACTTGACCACAATGGAAGCCAAAAAAGAATAAACTAAACAAAAATGACGTACAAACTCATAATGGTCAATGAAGTCTCACATTGTGAGAAAACAGTATAGTTGGTGGCTACAATTATATAATACCTTTGCTAAACCAGAAAGACCACCTCGCTGCTCTTTGAACACATTCTGAATGTCAAGAAGCATCTCACAATGCTTGAAACAATTCAGTTCTCCATAAGAATGAGCAAGCTGACATGCATCACATTGAAAATTGTAGCCTGTAGATAACAAAATCATGGCTCAAGTAACTTTCTTGCAAAATTTAATTTATTTAATCATAAAAAAACCGAATGTAAACCATACAGAATATGGAAAATTCCTCACATTGTTTGCCAATGGAGACAAACTAAAGAAAAATGCTACTTTCAAACATTGAACCGGGATAATATCTTGTGGTCTAGGGCATAATAATAAAATAAAAGGACTTAGACTTTGACAATAATGCAGTAAGATTCAAGTTTCCCTGTTTTTCATACAGTCTGCTTTATTATAGTTATATTAATTGTCTTTTAAGGACATTGGACCAAAAACAATTTAGAATCCAATTATTACATTCCAATAGTCCAAATAATTGTATCCATGAAGTTAAACTTACCAAGCTTCAGAATACTTGGAGAGTGCAACATGCGGGCAAAGCACTCATCTAGTATTGTTGGAACGTCTTCATGTAGCTTTATCAAGTCAAATATATAAACCTTCTTATCAGAGGAAATTTGCATGATAGAAACCTGTAGCATGAGGAATCAACTTTTCGGAATTAGAGAACAAGAAGGGACTTGTGTTATGCATCAGAATATGTATGTGATCTTTTTATTTTTTGTCAAAATGAAATATTCAATTATGCTTCATGTACAGAACTATTCACTACCAGAATTCTCACGGATACTCACATGGTGTGTGGGCCCCACATGTTTGTGTCTCGCCTGGAAAAATTCTGTGAAGTTTTTGCCTCGTAATTGTAGTAGGGTTCAATATTCATATGCTTCAATAATGCCTCCCATTTTTTTTCTAAAAATTAAAAAAGAAAAAAATAATGCAAGTGTTTTTGGGTCATTTGTATTAGGAATGCCATTCTCTAAAGGTCAAGTACAATACGAAAACGAAAAAATGGGTTCTTCTGTAAGAACTTGCTTTTAATGAAACCAAAAGAAGAAAAATATATTGATAGAAATGAACTTGCTATTACAGTGGCAATGGATAAGAAAGTACCTTACTGGATTTGCTGCCCTTTTCATAAGTGGGTTTCCATTCACAATCAAGGCCTATAATTTTGCAGTCCTCGATGTACGATGTTGCTTCACGCAAACCAATGACTTCATCAACCCAGATAACATCTTCAATTAACAATTCATTAAGGTGCAAATAGCCGCTGTGGACAACATTCCTGTCGAGCTCTGTACAAAATGATTGAAAGAACTTAGGTTAGAAAAAAGAAAAAAAGAATCTTGAATCAATGTTTCTGTTTCTTGCTAAATATACTATTGAAAAGAGAGATACGAAAACAACTATGATGAACCCTCCTATTTATGTCACCAATAGATGGGGAAAAAAGTACAACCACTCAATCAAATCCAAAATTTAAACTTGCTAAGATAACAATGTTATTGGAACCCCAAAATTAGCCACTTGCACTTCTCACAACCCATTGGCCATTCACAATAGTGGAACATAAGAAGCTAATTTTCAGAGAACGATGACTAGCCAAACGAAATTAATAAAAATAGAAACTAATGCATTTGAAAAAGAGACAAATCTCATCTAAACAACTCACTGTTATAGAGGAAATTGATGAAGACAAGGTTTAAATGATACCAGTGGGACCAAACTAAATAAAATAGTTGGGTCTAATTTATTTACACAAAATTATCTTACTCTGCTGCTGATTATTTGATAATATCAGCAAGTTTTTTATTATTTGTTGCGGTTGTTTACACAAAAATTACAGAAGAATTATTCTTCTAAATCTTATTAATGTTTCTTGACAATCTCATTTGATTTACAACGTTTCTTATTAATGCAGCAATTATGTTTAATAAAAAACTAGCTAATCAACCACAATGGAAGTTTGAAGAGAAAGTCAAGTTTGGTGTGCTTTTTGTAATAAGCAGATGGACAAGAGAACATGCTGAAGTCACATGGAAAGCCAGCAGTATGCATATTTATAGACAAGAGTGGACATCAAACTGAAACAACTCCTTTCAACTGGGAGCAACTTGATCATCTCTACAAGATGCTAAACTAAACTCATCCTCCAAGTGTCCTTTCTAGTTCTCTTTCCCAAAAAGGTAGCCCTTTAAGTGCCATCACTAGCTCATTGAATCCAGCAACTTGGATCATTGATACGTGTGAATCTCATCACATGACCTGTTTGTCATATTTATTTAGCACATATCTCCTTGTTCTGGTCATTTAAAAAATTTAATTGCTGATGGTAGTTTGTCTCCGATTGCATGAACAGGTTCGATAGTCATACAAGAAGATTTAGTTTTAAGATCCGTTCTTCATGTGCCTAATATTCTAGCAATCTAAATTTACCAAGGACTCTCTCACTGTGATTTCAGGTCCGACTTTCAGGGAAGATGATTGGCTGTGTTAGGATGATTGACAGACTCTATTATATTGATGACAACTTTTTCAAAAGTGGACAAGCTCAAGTTATGAGACTTGAACTCAGTTCTTATTCTTGGCTCCAATACTATGTTAAACATCTCATCTGAAAGCTTAAACTTTTAGAGACGTGCATTCATTTAATTCTTCTCTTCAAGAGAACTTCATCAGACTAGCAAAAATTATGTCATGGTTCTCAATTTTTTTTGAATTTTAGACTCCCCAGATGGAACTAAGCGTGTTTCATTTACAAACTAAATACAGGGAAACCATTTGATGGAGTGTGTCAATTTAATTGGCGTTCCATGCACCCAAAAAGAGAAGGAATCTAATTGTATTTACATCCATAACTTCATCAGAAACATGGTTATGGATGGGGAGGAATGAGCAACCTGAAATAAAACTCTGACGTCAAGCAGAATCCTCAAGCATCAAAAATCAGTATCATGTTAGGGAAACTGCCTGAAAGCCTATGAAAATGCCCTGGTTAAATTTAAATATCTGTCCTTATTGAAGACATATTTCTGCATTCTCTCTCCACTCCAATACCAGAATGCATACACTTAGCAATGTTTAAGCTCTTGTAATTGAGATCCTTTTACATGGAGAAATATTTTTTAACACAGGTTATTAAAAGGATCATGCTTCAGTACAAGGAATTCACGAAGCAACAAACATTTGATGGGCAACTTAAATGAACCCAAAATATTATAGAATTCCTGCCGTGCTGATACCTCTATTACTTACCAAATTACCCAGGGGCAGTTAATCATGAGTAAAGAAAGAAAAGATATCAATGTGGAAGATAAAGTGTAACGTCTTCTCAAGCATACCTTTGATACTCGTGAAACCTTTGAGGGAATAGCGATTGCAAATTTCTTCTACCTTTTCTGAGTAGCCAGCTTCCATTGCCATGTAAACCTCAAATTTCCCAAAAAAAATAAAAAATGATGGTGTTCATACTCTATGTTTTTCAGTGTATTTAAATATTTGAAGAACATAAGAGTGACAAAATGTTCAAGAAAAAGTCCAATTATCAATTTTAGATAGGGTTTTGTGACCATTTAAATACTCCATATTGCAGCAAATATCATGGAAAATTTCTTGACTTGGAAGAATGCAAAGGAAATTCTTTGGCGTAATTTTTATTCTGAAAAAAATTTCATTTAGTTCTTTTGGAGCTTTACTTTGTGCATGCAGATTGATTACAACTGCACTGCAGTTAAGGGCAAATGTTAAATTATTAAACTAAAATCATCTTAACCACTAAATGGATAACAATATTTCAAACCCCCTAATCTTCCAGTGAGCCGGTAATGATAGAAAAATAAATAAATATGCAATTGTCGCAATAATCATGTTTATTATAACTGGGATCTTGAATTTCTTTGATAAGTGAATCTGGTATAGAAAGAAAGGTCCATATTTGGATTCATTTTGCTGCAACACCAATCTAGGAAGCACCGACGTGGACATGCCGATACAATTTTTCAAAGTACTGACACAAGTGAACACGCTAATAAAAATAACAACTTGTATATATTTTTATGTTTTTGGTTTTCATTTTTATAATTTAAAGGAAATTTATTTTCGTGAATATCGGTGTGTCGGCAATGTATCTCCTCGTATCAGTAACGTGTCCAACTCTCTGAAACCAAAAACTACTATGGACAAGTCACTTGTAATTTTTGACACATGTTGGTTCCGTATTGGGATCGCTCTGTATATGGATAATGTGTCGACAACATGTCTACTATATGAAATTAAAAATAATTTGAACACACCATTTGGCATTTAAAACATGTGTCAACTTCGTATTAGTGTCAAGTGCTCTATGAGGGTGTCAGAATTGTACAACATGTTGGTAATGTGTATCTCCAACATGTTTCGACAATGCATCTCGATATCATGTCCACCTCTACAAAGTCAAAAAATAATTTGGACATGCTACCTGGAGTTTTTGATATGTTGGTTTCGTGTTAAGATCACTTGACGTGTTGAAAATGTGTCGACAACATGTTCAACCAGACAAAATCTAAAATAATTTGGACATGCCATCTCACATTTCCAACGTATTGGCTTGGTGTCGATGTCCAACGTGTCAAACAACACTGTGAGGGTGTCTACAATGTATAATGTGTTTGTAACTTGTATATCTCCAGCGTGTCAAAAATGTATCTCCGACATGTCGAAAATATTTTCCGATGTGTTGGAAATATATCTCCAACATGTCGGTAATATAGCTATGTCAATGAATCGAGTCGAAAAAAAAAAACTCGGACTCGGCTCGAGCTTTTTTGGGCCCGAGTCGAGCAAAGCCCGACAAAAAAAATGAGGCTCGGGTCGATGCAACTGAGCCCAGCTCGGGCTTTTTCTGAGCCTAGCCGAGCCCGAGCCGACGAGCTTTGTGCCATCCCTAGTTATACATCTTGCAAGGTTGGGCATAATTGGTGAAGAAACATCAGCACAGGTTTAGTACCGTGGTGGATATACAGTTTGGTACAATACCGTTGCGAGTTGGATCTGGGTATATTTTGGAGAATACTACTCTGTCGAGTTTCGGGGATATGGGTAATTCTACTTTGCCACCACAGTCTGCGATTCCATTGTATTCAACGGCTAGGGAAAGATCCATTGGAAATAGGTACGAGGATGCCGATCTGGATTAACATGTTTTTGGAGTTGTTGAAGGTGGCGAGTCTAGCCAGGGGCCTTCAGTTAAAGCACTTAGTGGTGATTCTGCTACAAGGTGTGTTTCGACCCTGTTTGATAAATTTTGNTCCTTCAAACATATTAAAACCTTCAATATAGCTATGTCAACAAACCAAGTCGAGTTTTTTTGAGCAGAGCTTTTTTGGGCCCGAGCCTCAGCTCGATGCAATCGAGCCTGAGCCGATCCCGGCTCGAGCTTTTTCCGAGTCGAGCCCGAGCCGACGAGCTTTTTTGTCATCCCTACGATAACATGCCCAACTCTGCAAAATTTAAAAATAATTGACACTCCACCTGGAGTTTTTGACATGGTGGTTTTGTGCTGGAATCTTTTGACATGTTGACAATGTGTCAACGACGTGTCCAACTGTACAAAACCAAAAATAATTTGAACATACCATCAGCATTTTTTGGCACGTGTCGTCGTCGTGTCGAATACTGACTTGTCAGTGGTACGAGGGTGTGGAGATAGGAAATTTGGATTGCTCATCACCAGTTTGCCTCAATAACACATGATTTGCAACTTGAGCCTAATCAATGTACTTTTACCTCCAAATTATTTTTCACTCGGGTGCCATGAAAAGAAAAATTAGAGCTTTTACCCATTGCTCAACTACCTACCAAATACTCAAGAAGTTGTTTATCGGCATTTGCTCTTGCTTCCGCTACATCCCATACACCTTTTTCTGCTAGTTTCTTCAGTGAGCTGCAATTTCATATAAAATCAAGTGAGATCCTGATAGGAATGGAATATAAAAGAACAGAGTGGACCCAGCGAGTTCCACTGAATGAACTTGCCTTTCCATATACTGATGATATAGTTTTGGGAATTCCTGGCTCATATTATTTTTCTTTATAATAGTGTAAGCAGGTTTTACAAGCTTCTTGTCAACATATTCCTGGACAAGTATGCGCAACATAGATTTTCCCATGAACGTGGCCCACTTTTCTGCTGCTTTGTATTGTCTGCATTCCATCATTTGAAGTAGAAATGACTCTCTGGACTTATGAATAGAGAAGTGTTCCAACAGAGAAACAGCATTCATGTATGATTGGGATTCTGTCAGCTCAAAAATATACCGCTCCACTAATTCTTTTGCTTTGTTTATTATAATACGCTTCTTGTTAGATTCATGAATAACTACCTCTATATTTTCCAAACTGACATCAAAAACCTGAAGAATCTTTATTAGAATCCTTTCGTCAAGCACCATACTTCCACCAGTAATGTCCAGAAATAATTTGGCAGCAAAAAGTTTCGCTTCGAGTATATCTTCAGGAGTGGATCCCGTTTTCAGAAATCGACGAAGAGCAGATATCATCAAATGACTGAAGCCCCTTCTGTGTATTTCAAACAGGGACAGAATACAGAGACAGTGAGCAATGAAAGTAGCAGGGCCAGGTTGTGGATCATTGTAAAGAACTTGATGCACTTGGTCTTGTAACGCACGGAACTTTGCAATTGCCTTGCATGATCCTGTCAAATGTGAAAATCAGATAAATATCATTGTTAAAAATGGGAATCAAAAAAATCTTGTTATGTTTACTTTGTTGTCAAAGGCTTCAATAGCATATGAGACTTAGTCATTTTGAACATACACAACCACAAAGACAAAGTCTCACTAGCATTTAAATTAATAACGCAAAGATACAAGAGTGTGAAAGATATTGTCAGTATACTTAGTGATACCGCTTTGCCACATTGAGAGACAAAATTGATAATGGTCACAATTTTTGTAAGAAATAAAGATATACTTACACTTAGTATTCTAGGAAATTATAGAAAGTAAACTTTAAAAGCAAGTGAGCAACCTTGAAACTCACATCAACTCCTCTCTAAAACCAAACTGTAGGTACTAGAATTCAGACAATTAGTGCATGAACAATTCCTAGGGTTAATTACAGCTATTACTATTGGAGATCGTCTGTACGAACTAGAGCAGAACATAATGCTTCTGAAGTTGGTTCTAAAAAGTGAGATTATCATTGCTCCAGAAGAGAAAATCATTTATTCCCAATTACAATCATAATGCAATATATCTCACAAGCTGTAGTTTCAAAATTGTATTTTTTATTTCCTTTATAGTAACTAGTAAATTAAAGTGCCTAAGAAGGAAAGTGAGTCAATGAAACTGACACATGCGGCGGACTGGTGAGGAGCTGATATTGTTTTGCAGCACTCATTTCAAGCTCTCTCAACTTTTTATGGTGCTTAGTGCTATTAATAGTAGCAAAGGCCGTGAGGGAAGTTGGAAAGTGGGAGGAGGGAAGGGGTCTTTTGATTTCTTTCATTTTTCAATTTCTTTGCTTTATGTTTATTTCTTTATTTGAACATGACGGTGAAATTATCTTTTCACATTTAACACCTGTTTAGGAGGAAACTGTCAGAAGGGACTTTTTACTACAAATTGGTGATTGAGGACACATCTGACAAAATTTGGAACAGGGATTCAAGTGCCAATCGACCCAAAGAATGAGGGCCGTAGTTGTAATTTCCTCTCGTTGGTATCTGCTCAATTGGTATGCATAATTACTCTCCATGACTAGCAATGCATATCCCCTGAAGTTTTCTGAACATAATCTGAAGTGCTTTTAGTAAGAAGAGAATCTGAATATCACAGTTTTAATACAAAAAACACTCGCCATAGAATAAGGAATAGGAAAGGTAATAACTCTAAAAGAGTATGTTCGTCTGATATCAATTTCAAAATCAAAAATAACATAGATAATAAGTCAACAATTCAAAAAGCTAAGTAACTGATAAATGCTTCGAGCTGGCCAAAATATAAGCTTGGATTTTCCCTTATACATATCCTAAATACTAGATTTTTCGATCATGGCCTCATTGGATCCGCCACACCCAAACCCCCAAAATAAAAAAGTATCAAGTGAGCATTCTTGTAGAGTCTATAACAATTTAGAATGAAAGAGTGAGAATATTACCATATGCATAGTATTTCTTTAAGAGATACACAAATACCAAAGGAGGCATGTGGGAGAGATCATAAAAATCATGCCTCCTTAGCAACCATGTGAGTCTTTCACCCATTCCTAGGTTCATAAGACGAAAAGCCTACACAAGAAATAAAATAGACACGTTGAGTAAAACTTGACACGATATATACACCAGTATTTACAGCAATTAAATAAATCAAAAGAAAAAACCTAATCCACTGTCAATCATTAAAATACTAGTAATTTTCTAGGAACATGATCTTTCAATTAAAATTATTATCTAAAGACAAATTCGGTATAAAGTAGTAATTTTGTACAGAGCTTTCGGATCAGTTAGGTAACAAAATTGCAAGGGAACCACTGACGCGAAGATAAATCGAGCTACTAGTAAGTAGTCCTAGTATTCCTTGAACTCTATCAGAAAGTACAGGCATTGAGCCCTCAATAGCCTTTAACTTTCTATTGCAAAATGATTTCATAAAAACAATAAAAGAATTCTCAAAACTCAATGCACACTTCATATTATCAATAAAATATTAAAAAAAAAAAAATCATACGCAAGTCTTCTAATTGTTCAAATTTTTAAAAAAAAATTTTGAAAAAATGTAGGGAATTTACTTAATCATGCGCAGCGGAAAATAAACAATTTCAATTTCCATACAAGGATCTGCTTTGTGTTTAGATAGAAATTGTGATAGAAATTATACCTTTGATGAATTCTGCAAACTCCTTTGCTTTTTCTTGAACTCCAACGATCACGATCTGCAATCCAAACTGTCCAAATGTCCAGCCTCCAATGGTGATCCACACTAAGT